>OY735238.1:20345748-20355748 GCA_963457665.1 Thysanoteuthis rhombus | reverse complement strand
GAAGGTCAATGTCCAACGACGGACGTTAAGAGACTGATGATGATGATGATGATCAAAAAAGCAACGAGCAGTAAAACCCTTCTTGGTAAATTGTAGGGAAAGTGATGCCTATTGTTAATTGTAAAGTTTCATAACTCCGTTCGTCCAGATGGCGAACAAATAAAAGAAATAAGAGAATTAATGAGAGAAAAATAAAATTTAGATCGGACACTATTATCCTCTGATACAGCCCTATTTCAGACCTTCTCGGTACCAAGTTATGTACTTCCCACTTGAAACTTGAAAGTCGAAATCTTATGTTTTAAAAAAAAAATAAAATGGAAGTATGAACTTTTTATAGTTTTAGATACTGAAGACTTCTGATGACTTTAAGCATGGTCATATGGGAACTGTTGAATTAAGGAGAGAGCTTGATTCGCCTGATGTTTTATTTATATTTGAAAACACAAGGACTAATTTCCTTTACCAATAATCGACAATAGACAGTGTAAAACACACAACAATCAACTTCAAATAAATATTGTTTTCTGTATTTCATGACAGTAATAATATCAATTGCCTGAATTTTGTCCATTATTTTGCAAAGACTTTCGGGGGAGCGAGGATAGTTGTCTTCTGTCTCCTTGGCCTGATCGCCTATGATTTCAAGTATCAATATTAAGTTAATATTGCATCTGTTTGTTTTTATTTATCAAGCTGGAGTTACTTCAAACTACGTCAAACGATTATAATTTCTTCCTAGTTGACAATAATGCAATCATCCCCACCTTGTCGTGCCCTTCAGTCAGTTCCTGCTTGGGAAGATCTTCAACAGCCAGGCAGCAGCTCAAAAATGCCTTCGAAGAATCCATTGGTTCCTGGATCTAAGAATTCTATGCTTCTGGAATAAATGGACTTGTTGCTAGTTGGCAAAATCTGTAAATCCTGAAGAATCTAATTAAGTTTTCAATAGCCTTCATTCCAAGCTGAGATATATTGCTTTAACGTTGTTTTTACACTGACTTCCGTGATAGTGATATTCGAAGGGTTAAAGTGATGACAAAAACAGATAGATCTTTTCATTCTCTTCATTTGATTTCCCTTTCACCCTTAACCCCCAAAATAGTGGTGGAAATTTCTGGGTCTGGGAAATTCATCAATGTTTGTCATCGAAGCCAATTTGTTTTTGATTGAAACTAATTGGCCCAGTTCATTATTGGCCTGCTTAGCTTCCCTTGAGCAATCAAAACTAATGGATAGATCAGTCCGAAAATAAATATGATTTTCAGTAGAACAGTTTGTTATCACTTAGAAAGGCGCGAAAAAAACCCAACGTGATTTGGTATTTGATAGGAAATAATTGTCTTTCTCTATGGTTGACTTGTTTAGGTTTTACGAAAAAATCTAGACTAATGGACTAAACAGTTTGAAAGTGGACCGATATTATATTTTTTAGTTTCGGCTTCAGAACTGTTGATTGGGTTTATAATATTAACACGAAGAAAGGCATGAAAGCACTCATCCAGGTTTAACATTTGATTTACCAATTACTCCGTAGCAAATTTCTGAAAGGTCAAAAAGATGACACAAAACAGGTTAATATTCCCCTCATCCGAACCCCAAACAAAACATGTCTGAACAATTACGCGACAGAGATCTTCTTGGGGTGATAAAAAAAAATTGGGAGAAGTGATGATCAATGAATAAGTTACTTTTTTCGCCTTCCGTTGGGCAGTGATCACAAAACATATCTTAATTTCAAAAAACAAGCGGACACAAATTAAGGGCTAATTTAGCTTAAACTTACATCACGAACTGAAACCCTACTGAAAACCTATTTGGATGGGGGATTAACCACCCCCAATCATTTTTGTAGAGATGATGAGTAAATATTTATAAATTTTCAGCCTTTTAGCTCCACACATAGCCAGCTAGGCTAATTTGAAAACAGTTTTGACATTGTTAGTGACAGTTTTGGTTGACGGTTTCAAACGAGTTCTTGGATGATGAGAATTCCTGGGTCAGAGAGATTCATCAATCTTCGCCATTGAAGCGATCAAATATCAATCTAATAAAAATAACTGGCGGACAACATTATCTCTCCCTTGCCAGAAAATGACCAATTTTCTTCTGATGATAGAAATAATGCAAAACAATAGCACACCATAAAATGGCCATGTGTGTTCCTTCCGAACCACTGCAATTTGATCACTGATTGAAACTAATTGGCTTTTTTTTCTTTTGTTGACCCAATTATAGCCTAATCGCGTTAATCATCATCAAATTCCTTCATCTTGTTCTTTGTACCCTTGAAGTATCCCATGTTGATGTTATTATTCAGTCAGGACGTGCTTTCTTTTTCGTTTTGCATCATATCTTTCTCTCTTTACTATTAGGCACCCTAAGCAAGGCCTTTCAGCTACTTTTCACACCAGAGAGTCAATAGGAAGGGATTTATTTACGCCAAAGAATTAAGAATAGTGAAAACATTTCAAGATAGCTGATCAATGTCAGAATTGTGAAGCTGGAGACACTAAAACATGACACGTTTAAAATAAAGACCAAAAATTATTTGAAAAATAATAAGAGACTTATAATTCATAACTTAATTAACTATGGAAAGCAATGAAAATATTTTTAGAAGACATAGGGTAAGCACTTATTCTCTCTTGAATAAAAATGTCGAGATTGTACGCGTCGGGAGAACGTTCAGAATAGTGTTTATTCTGTTCAGAAGATGTTCTAGATATGAAACTTAGCGTGGAACTTGCGCGAGTCGTTGATATACATATAAACAGTATGGATGTGCCTTAATTGCAGACCGAGTTTCAACTGAAAATTCCATGACAGAGGGGACTAAGGTCAGAAAACCTTCGACGGAAATAACGACAGAGAAGTGCCAATGTGGAGAGACCTAGTTCCTTTTTTCAAATTTTAGCCAACGATCACGTGCAAACTTCTCACGGTCAGTCGAAAAAAGTATTATTTTTTTTTAACGTCTTTTTTTTATCTACTTCCATGGGCAACATATTTCAGGTGCTGCATTCGACAAAAAATTGTGATACGTTTTAGTTATCTTCTTTGATTGGTCGATAATGAAAATGTTGGACCAATCTAGGTCATCGGGTTCGGGTATTTATACTGGGATGATTTTTTTAATGTTTGAAATCTTTCCAGAGCTTGTAAAGACTCACTGTTGAGTCCGGTAAGTTACTGTATGCGAATTCCAGGAGCCGTAATCAGTCTGGAATAACAAAAAAGCACCTCTTGTGGCGATCCCATTAATCCTTTCAAGGAAGATACCAATCTGTACACTCAGTAACTGAAAGCAACCTCTGGAACCCTTTCATTTGCTACGTGTGACGTAATAATTAGTTGAAGTCTTCGGCCTTGATTAGATTTGTGTAACGTTATTGGATGTATGGGAGAGACCATCCGTAAAATTTTCAATTAATTATTTTTCTATTTCATCTTCATAACTAACAATTATGGAAAAAGGTTACAATAGTGCCCATATATGTGAGGGAATGAGTGTGGGTGCAATCATATTTTAAATATTTTTAGAATACACTTAAATCACATAAAATCCCATTTGGGATCCCACATAAATTTCATTTGGGATTATTTGTGATTTAATAAATATATCTTAAAATTGTATTTGAAAAAAAAATAATTGAAAAAATAATTCTTCATAAATGTATTTTTTTTATCATTTAATCATACCGTGAGAAATTATGAATTTCATACAGAAATTTCGTAAATAACTCTACTTTGTGATTTTGTCATTTTTGCATTCAAAATAATCAATCATAAGTTTTACAGTGTAATCTTAATTAAAACTAGAAAATTATATCTTAAGAAGGCTAAAACGTTATCTATCTTGAATATGTAAGTGCGGTGTCTGTGCGTTTGTGTGTTTAACTGAGAACCAAACAACGTGCACAGGAAAGAATCCTGCACAAGATCACATGGAGAAATCACAAGACAGCACAGTATATATATATATATATATATATATATATATATATATATATATAGTCCAAGATATTATAGAATCCATTTGAAAACTCAAATGGCAATGGGCTATGCATGTTGTAAGAAAATCAGACAACTGCTGGACATCATGACTCCAAATGTGGACCCCTAGAGATCATATGCCCGACTGTAGCCAGAAAAAATATGCGTGACGGACCAATTCAGAGGATATTGGCTTCGTGACACCCATGATAGAGAGGTGTGGCGAATCTTAGAGAAGGTCCATGACCAACGACTAACACTGGAAGGTTACTACTGCTACTGATGATGATCCCTTCAAGATTTAATACTGAGTGTGGCCATCGTTCAAAGCACAAGGTGACTTTATCGAAGAATGGAGAACCCCGCCCCAAGCTTTTTGAATAGAAATTCTTCTACTCTATTTTACTAACATTGTACGACGACAAATCTCACTAAATGCTGGTTGGGGAGGGTGAAGAGTCCCCCAGTCCTCGAATCTCCGGCTACTTTCCTGATCACACTGCACAATAAGGAACGCAGTTTTAGCGGAAAGGCTCATGAATGCTATATTGGAAAATTCATGAAATGAATTCTCTCCGTTTATCAATAAGGTTCCAATCATTTCAGATTTTTCTTGGTCCCTTATGGGATATAAAATGTTTATGGGTTTGGTTTTAGTTGAAATTAATAGAACTGAGAAAAAAATAAAATAAAATCTACTTTTTACATCTCTTTATGGAAAGAGGGAGATCAAATCGGCGTCCATTTTGGGAAATGGCGTATAAAAAAATCCCTCAAGAAAAAAGAAGAGGAACATTGAAATTCTGGAAGGGGACTCTCTTACGCTTAAAATGATACCAAATTTAAGCTATCAAGAATTATTCCGGGTAGACCTCTTTTTAAGGCTTTATTGACCGGACTATTATAAATACTAACCTAAAAAAATCCAGCCCTTTCTCAGGATAGCTCAATCGCAGATATTTTTATGTAAAATTCACAATGATTAAATGAAGTTTCCAGAAATACCAAAAATAAACAACAAATTTTAATCAACAATATTTTAGTACTCGAGTTACTTAATCAAATATTGTCAATTTTCCTGTCCACAAGATATCGATAAATTTCAATCAGAAATCACAAAGGAGGTCGACAATAGAATATGGAAGAACTGATTGAATTTTGGAGGGGATTCGTAGACAATTACCTTCCCTACATCGTAACTATATGTCTCAAACGCATTATATAGCCCAAATTGCATATCTGTTCACACGATATCTCTGAAAGTAAGGAATGGATTTCAATCAATTTTTGGGGAAGGTTGAGTGAAAGAGGTGGTAAAATTAAGGGGCAGATCCAGGAATCATTTTTTGATTGAGAGAGATATTTTCTGTTTTTTAAAAATTATATTAATGTACTCGCTCATGACTGTCCCCATGATATCTCCAAAAGTCCTCAATGAATTCCAAAGAAATTTTGTGGAAAGGTCGACTATAGACTTCAAGCGAACTACTAAATTTTTGATTGATGAAAACACTGTAAAGAGGATAGTTTCCATTTCTGTACGTGTTTTTAAGTACAAGTTTATCAAGATGATTCTTTAAACTCTTGAATAGTTGATAATCAGATGGATCATGATCTGGAGAATAAGAGATTTGTGCCACTTTCTCCCAACAGAGGCCTTCAAGGTTTTCAGATTTGTTGGATGGAGTCTTGTATTATCCTGATCGGACATCACGCCTTTGTGACTAATAAAAAGTGCCCCCCTTTTCAGTAAGTGTTTATGCCCTCTGACTAGTATCAAAAGATATCTGTTGGAATCGTAATCTATACTGGTAACAACTTGAAGTGGAATGCATCAATCAGAGGTTGGTAGACTCCCAAAATACGCATTTTTAAAATGAATAATAATCTTCAACTTGGGAAAAAAAAACATTGCAATGGCTTCGAATAAATTTGATTGGTGAAGTCTTTTTATATGTGCGCCGTTTTCAACACCAAGTGGGCGAGTATGTGAAACGCTGGATGCTCATATGGCGTTAGAGTTGTTTCTTCATTATTTCATTTTTGTCCCATTTTTAACATCGATTGGGTCAATGTTCTTTCTATTTTAACTGCTGTTAAAAATGGACATAGTTTTCAGTTTATTCATAAGGCTGAAAAGAGTTATCTTTATTTTACAGACGGACTCCAGGAATCAACCCAAAGGTTTTTCAGGATGTATATCAATTTCAGAATATGTTTCAGACTGTTCTCCACCCTAAATCATTGTTTGTGTCGTTTTATATTAGAAAGTTAACCAAAACAGTCGACATAGATTTCTTTCAGTTTTAGGTTGGTCTGGCTGCCTGCCTATGAATGTATCCCGCGTAATGGCCACATCAATGTAGCGATAGGGATGAAATTTTGAACATTCATACTATGTTTAGAA
This sequence comes from Thysanoteuthis rhombus, assembly GCA_963457665.1. NCBI lineage: Eukaryota > Metazoa > Mollusca > Cephalopoda > Oegopsida > Thysanoteuthidae > Thysanoteuthis > Thysanoteuthis major. The sequence goes on along the minus strand of OY735238.1, from coordinate 20,349,345 downwards.
AAAAAAGTATTTTTTCTTAAAAAAAAGAAATCCCTAAAATAGTTTTTTTTAATGCGGTCTCCATTTGCAATGCAGGTTTATGCTAAATTGATCCCTTTGTTCGTGTACATCGCTTTGAAAAAAGTAACCTTAAATACTTTTGAGGGGTTCAAGCTTACCATGTAAGTTGCTTCGAAATTGATACCCTAGTTTGTCAGCTTTGTCTATTTTGAAAATTAAGACTTATTTTAGTGATCACTGCCCTGCAAACGTGAAAGAACTTATTCCTCTATCACCCCTTCTTCCAAGTTTTTCATTGATCACCCCCATCACAATAAACTCTCAAAAGACACTGGTCGCATGACGGTTTCTATTGAGTGACTAACCAGACCAGTTTTTGTAAATTATCCATTTTTCATCATCAGTCAATAATTTGTCGAAAGGAATGGTGAGATGTGTTCACGGGACCGCGAAAGAGCACTGACTACCAACTCTTAGTTTACAGTGGGCTCTTGTCCAATCATGGGTAACCCATCTTCTTAATTTGGGCACCTTTCCAAATTGTTGCAGATTACGGTGAATTATTGAATGGTTCAATGTAAACTCTCGACTTGATCATTATATATATATATATATATATATATATATATATATATATATATATATATATAAATATATATATATATTCTTGTTTTCGTGCAAGTAAACGGACTTTTAGTTTTAATGAATATGATTTTTTTTTCTAAACGATAAAGCGCTTTTGGAAGCAGTGTGTCAGTTTCAAGACTAGGGTTGAGTTGTAATGTTTAGTATCATGGTATACTTTTTTACAAGAATGTGTGTGTGTGTAGATAGATAGATATGATTAGATTGATATTGACAGAGAGTTAGATAAGGAGCAGACTGATGGATAGACATACAGCATGGTAATGAATAGAGATAAAAAGATACGCGCTTTCTCTGTGTCGTATGTTTGTAACAACAGTCCAGCCATTTCTATCTATTGACAGGCCCTCTGACTCAGATGCACGGAGTCGAAAAGTTCATTGTGTGACCTTTGGGATACAATGACTTTATTTCTTCATATTTTCTTTTACATTTTTGCACCTCGTTCTTGGAGTTATCGGTTCGTCACTCAGAATGTCTTTGGTAGTTATGAAACTGGCATTTTGGACTCTCGGTACTTGGTTCAAAAACTGAATGGTCAAGGAGACACTGACATTTTCACTTTCATCATTGGAAACCATCAACCAAGACTGTCACCAAAACGGTCAATATAGTTTCGTTCAGTTTTTAAGTGGTTCTAGTTGGCTGACTGACTGGCTGACTGACTGGCTGATCGGCTTGCTGGCTGGTTATTAATATATGTATAGGCCAAATCGCTATACGCCAGTTTTGGTAAGATTACCAAAGTTAGGCAGCGGATCATCACAGGTCTGTGAATACTAAGTACTATAAGTAGTAACTATACTCTGTTGTATATAAACAGAATACATTTCCAAGCAAAGACCGGATTGTGCACTCAGTTATTCCTCAAGCACAGTCTGGAGGACACATAAGAGCTTGCTTTTCAAGGAGCCTGCGATCATGTTTATGTTGTATATGTACAGACTGCTCCAATCCAATTGAGCTAAAAGGTTAGAATCCTAAACATCTACCCCTCAGACGGAGAAGCCTAGAAGTTAAAGAATATATTGACCAAGGTCAAGCGATAAAGCTAGAGAATGCTCAAGGATATTAAATAAGACGGTGCATAACGAATGACTGGAAAGCATTTGCTACGAATAGAGACTCACTGAAGGGCAAACTGACAATTTGCTTAAAATGTTAAGTATAGAATCAATCTGTCATGCCAGCTATGATGTACGGATGCAAAATCAGGAAACTTGCAAAATCACCCAAAAAACGAACTCAGCACGGAGGGCGACGGGAAGAGAAATGTTTTGATTATCTCTTGGCGATAGAAAAAGATCAACGTCGGTAAATAGTGAAATGAAAGGTCAAGGGATGAAGTAAAAGTCTAACAGAATAGTGCCTGTCAAACGATAAACGCAGTAGGAAAAGACTTGACAAAATATAGAGAGACGAGATAGAAACTTTTGCCGGTAAGACATGACAGCAATTTGCGTAATCACGCTCGTCATGGAAAGAGATAGGAAAAGTTTTTGTCCTGCAGTTGACCTCTAATGGGTGCCGCTGCTGCTGCTAAAAGTGTCTAAAAAACAACGTTTCTTAGGATCCATCCCAAAAAGTTTTATAGTTCGGCTACTTCAGTTATAAATGTAGATTTATGCTAAAGCGGTTCCGAATTCTGTGTCCAATAGCTTTCGTGTATGCTATTTTAAAGATCTGGACGTTTTTGGTGATCACTGTCCATCAGAATGCGAGTGAAGTTACTTTTTCATTGATCACCCATCTTGATTTTTCATAATTTATCACTGGTCACATTACTGTCTCTATTTCAATTGCTGTCATTTTTTCGTTTTTTCCCAACTCAACATACACATACTTTTATATATATATATATATATATATATATATATATATATATATATATATATATATATATATATATAATTTTCTTATCTGTTTGGCATAGTCGCCATCTCAGACTACCCATATCAATCCATGATTGAACGTGTGTCTATTATCAATGCGTGCGCGTGTCAGCCTGTGTACATACTGAGATAGATTTACCAAAGTGGTACATTTATAATCTGAAGTCTTGCAGCATTTCGGAACAGTCGAGGACAACGGTCTAGCTAGTTTCTAAAATAGAAACTGTCACATGACCAACGTCTCTTGGCTGCACGCCGTGTTTGGGGTGATCAATAAAAAAAAGAAAATTCCCCCAAAAGACGTGATCAATAAATGATACGCTTCTCTCACCTTTTTGTTTATTATTTAGCATGAGCTTACATGGGAAACTGAACCCCCATTTTAAAAAATACCCCCTTCTCTTCTAAACATACTAAGGAATAAATGTTTTAATTTTCAGCTGTCGAGCTCCGTTTGTGCGGCCCTGCATGCACGATGGATAAATACGTAGCCAGTTGGCCCGCCGGACCATTATACAAAGAAGTCTGATTCACTCTACTAAATTTAACAACCATTGGACCTTAGGGAACGTTTTAAAGTAAAACAGTCACGACACCACAAAGCCAACAAGTTATCATAAAGGCTGAAGGGACTGGGACTACGTTGTAAAAAAAAGTTCTTCCTTGATAAAGTAAGGAATAAAAGTTTCAATTCTCAGATCTCTAGATCTTTTCCTACAGCCTGTACACATGGTACATACATACAGGCATACATACATACATACATACATACATAAGTTGCCCACCAGTCAGCCAGACTAACGTGAAAACTGAAGAATCCTATGTTGACATTGTTGGTTGGCAGTTTCTAATTGTGACATAGCTTCTTTATCTCAGTTGATTTCATTGTCTTTCGTCTTTTTTTTTTAGATGAGCACAGTCAGACTTTTGCTGCGATCTGAGATCATCTCTGTCAGAGTTGATAAATTGTGAACTGAAAAAAATAAAGAAAATTAAGTCTGGCTATTGCAGACTCAAACCCGATTCCAACTGAAAATTATTACTGCATCCTGTTTATTGT
>OY735238.1:20310748-20340748 GCA_963457665.1 Thysanoteuthis rhombus | reverse complement strand
AGCTGAAATATCATCATTATCATCATTATCATCATCAGGGGCAGCCTTTCAGCGTCCGTCGTGGGACATGAAACTTCAAGAATCACCTGATCTCTCTATCATGGGCGTTTTGGAGCCAATACTCTTTGAACTTGTTTAGTTTGTCACGCCATCTTATTTTTTGCTGATCACTACATCTACTTAGGACAACGAATCTCTATGAGATCCTCAAAAGAAGAAGAAAATCAAGCGAAGAATCACACTAGGATGGCAAGCCTTTGGCAGAGCAAGCTCAACCTTAAGAAATCCTGTTAATCCTAAAAAGAAGGGTGTATAACCAATGCATCCTCCTAATAGTCACTTATGGAACTGAAACATGGAACCAAACCAAGAGAAAGACCCGCAAATTGAGAACCATGCAACGTGCACATGAAAGAATTATGCTGTGCCTCACATGGAGAGACCGCATGACAGCACATTACATCCGAGAAAATACAAGAGTCAGGGACATCATAGAATCCATTAAAAATCTCAAATGGCAATGGGCTGGCCATGTTGCAAGAATGAAAGACAACCGATGGACATTGCGACTCATGACATGGATCCCCGAGATCACATGTGCATCCGAGGCCGGCAGAATATCAGATGGAGAGACGAACAAGACGAATTCAGGGAGTCCTGGCTCTGCAACGCCCATGATAGAGAAGTGTGGCGAATCTTGGGGTAAATATGAGTAAGGAAGTGTTGGGGGGGGGGTTTGAAAAGAGATTGATGTGAGGTGGTTAGCGGTTGAACACCAGGAGAGAGAAGTACAAATTCAGAAAGTCCTGGCTCCGCGACGCCCATGATAGAGAAGTGTGGCGAATCATGGGGAAGGTCTATGTCCAAGGACAGACGTTGAAAGACTGATGATGATGATGATGATCACGATGATTTTCGCGTATGATATCCTGGGATACAAGATGTGAGTCGTGATGTCCAGCAGTTGTCTGATTTTCTTGCAACATGACCAGTACATTGCCATTCACTAAAAAAAAATGCTTTCTATGATATGGCTAGAGCTTCAACTAGGGAGTAGATAGTACAACAGATTTTACAAGTACATGAATACAAAGACTACATTACAATTTATCAATACTCTTCTTTTTGGAACTTATGATTTTACCCAGTGCCTGGAAATGCCGCGAATAGGCTGTATATGAGTACGAAATTCATAAATGATTTTCCCACTCACAAAAAGTTGTGGGGTCTGCATTCAATCTCACCCCTTCCCGATAATAATGATCTTATAATGGTCAATTTTCGCTTGGACCAATTTTAAAAAAAATTTCTTTTTTTTTTCAAATTTTAAGCTTTGAAAAGTGTTGTAAACGGTTACAAATGGGCTATACATGTGTGGAAAATTTCACATGCTGTTTCCCTTTTTGTGACCCCCCGTGAGATTGTTGCGTCTGCGTTCGCTCTCAAGCCAGATTTATTTTATTTCCGTCGATATTTCTATATATTAGTAAAAGTGTGATTTGCCCAACCATATTCGGCATGTATACTCATTAGACCCAAGGGGAGTTTTTTCAAGTAGATATATATATGACAAGGCCTCAAGGCCTGCTGGTAATGATTTATTGTTGAATAAGGAAAGCTGTCAAACATCCTCCACATTGGACCCAGCGGTGTTCCGTACATCCTTTCCAGTAACACTTTTCATTTGTCCATTTTCTGTTCTTCCGATGTCTTCCCGGGATGCAGAGAGTGGTTGATTTAATGGAAGTCCAAATTCAACTCCCCCCAGATAAAAATGTATCAAGAAAAGTTGCAATATTTGTTTTATCTTCAGCCTTCGTTCACAGATAAATTTCTTAACTAACCGCAGACAACAAACAAACAAACAAACCAAAAACCGAAAACCAAAAACTAAAAAATAGTGACGTTGTATATAGAATTTTTAACGGCATTTAACAACATTTCTTTCTTTAATTGAAATATTAATGCTGTCCAAAGATATTAATTAATCAATTAATTAAATTAGTTAATCCTCGTTGAAACGTCCAAGACAAAAACAAAAATAAAAGGAAGAATGGTCCCAAATGCAATACGATTGGTTGGCAAAGGAAAAGTGATGTGTATATATACATATATATATATATATATATATATATATATATATATATATATATATATATATATATATATATATATATATATATACATATAGTGTCATCCACAGACAGCTATTCCGATGTATTACACACTGGGGAGTGGTTATATATCTGTGGATGACTCAATCATTCAATCATTATTATAAGTAACGCTCCCTTATTCAGAGTTGAGCACTCTTTAAGTAAGGTGACTCGCTCAGCTGTCCGTGGATGACTCAATTATTTAATCATTATATATATATATATATATATATATATATATATGAATTTTATACATTAGCTATAAACATTGTCCTGTCTGATTTCTTTTTTCCTTCCTTCCTTTCACGTTCTATTATTTTATCTCAAGAATAGATTTTTTGATAATGAATAAAATGAGGTAGTGTGACGTGAAAAAAAAGTTGTTTTTATTCCTCTTTTAATACTCCACGTATTTTTAATACTTTTAATACTCTTTGTTACGAATGCTGTCTCTCCATCTTTAACCACCCTTCCTCACTCTTCCGGTCTTTCAGATCTTTGTAAACGCTGTTAACCTGTTCAAATGTGGTCTCAACATGAAAACCTTGTGTGATTCTTTGCTTTATTTTTCTTCTTTCAATGACCTCATGGAGACTCGCTGTCCTGGGTAGATGTAGTGGTAATATCTCTTAAATTCATTAAAAAACATCAGATGGAAACTGATAGTTTTATTACAGAAACAAATGCTTCAGTTTGATACTGAAAATTATGTAAACAACGTTGCAGATTTTGGGCAGAGTCCGTTCTTACTCTAGTTTCATTCAAAAGTGATCCTTGGTATCGTCCCTAAATGCCAAACACGTTGAACCTTTGAAAATGACTTGAAAATGGTTTACAAAAAGGGGGGGGTCTGGTTAGTCACTCTATAGGAACCGTCACATGACCAACGTCTTTTTGCATCATGACTTGTTGAGAGTGACCAATCAAAGAATTGGAAAATGGGACAATCGATGAATCAGTTACTTCTCTTGTGTTCTTTTTCGGAGTGATCACCAAAAAGTCTGAATTCAGAAAACAAAAACAAACGAGAATACGACCAGACATAAACAAATGGACCAATTTAGCATAAACAAATATTGTAAATTGAAACCAACGCTAGAAGCCTATTGAGGGATTCTCAAATAATATACTCACGAATGCCCCATAAATTTTTCAGCACCCTAGCTCCATTGGTGGAGCTTGTATGCATGTCACATCAATATTAGATCGGTGCAAAAATAATCGCCGTTCTCAACCATCAAATTGAAAGCAGTATATTTCAGCTTGTAATAAAAGTTATTAATCAAAATAAGAAACTTCATGATGTACAGATATTTGCCCAACTAGAAACGAATCCATTTATTCAAGAAGCATATCATTCTGAGGTCCTTGAACCAATGAACTATTGGAAAGCATTTTGAGCTCTTGTTTGATCGTTGAAGATCTTCACTCACAGGAAGTGGTCGAAGTGCATGAAAAAAAGTTGATATCAGTGGGAGAGAGGTCTGATCAGTAAGCTTGGCGAGAGAGAGTTTCATAATCTAGTTTGTTCAATTTTAGCGGGGTTAATCACGTGACATGCTAGCTTCTTTGTTATTCCAATTAGTTCCAAGATCGAACAATTGTTGAATGGTTAACATTTACTCCCTCTGTAACCTTTCGAGTTAGCTTGCATGGGTCCTACTCAAAAATAGCCCTCAACTGGATGTCCTTAATCACAGAAGGACGCCCATATCTCCAAGGCTGACGTCTCCGTTTCGAAATTTCTGGAATCAATGTTGAGCTGTACATTCGTTGACGCCCCCCTGGTGAAATTCATGCAGGATATAGTGAGCAGTTTCCATTGCTTTAGTAAAGCTGCAAACTTATACAGCAAGATTGTTCGAATTTTCTTCTTTCTCCATCTTTGATTTGACAGCCCCAAGCAAACCAGAATAAATGGTGAGGGGAAAACTTCCAGCTGAAATAAATTGTATGAAATTCAGTTTTTAAAATAGTATATTCCATGGTTATAGCTAAATAGAAGTTTATTCCAGAAATAGCTATTATTTTTGCACCAAACTGATAGATAGCCATCCAGCCAGCCATCCATCCAGCCAGCCAACCATTCATCCATCCAGCCAGCCAGAATCACTTGAAAACTGAAAAAAAAATATGTTGATTATGTTATCAGTTCTGGTTGTTGGTTTTGATGCTCTTAAAATTACGACTACGAAAGTTTTGAGACGAGCAACCATTTTAGTGATTTTTGAATTCGAACAATCCAATTTCCATGACTCATGAAAATATTGATTTCACATTTTCTCGTAAAATACGTCTTGTCACTTCTCGTTATATGCTTCGATCATTCCGCCCATATCGAATGGTAATTGGAAATAGAAAGAATAGCGATATATATATATATATATATATATATATATATATATATATATATATATATACACACACACACAAACATATATATATGTGTGTGCGTGTGTGTGTGTGTATTAAGAAATGGATATATGTGATCTGACAGAATGACTATAAATTGCGTTTTATTATATAGAAACCTATTCAAAACTGATCTCCTGTCGTTATGCAGTTAATGTATCACCCATCCTAGACAATGTAAATAGGAAGAACAATAGAAAAAAATGTGGCTGCTGCAAGAATCGAACCTGCCACCGATTATATATATATATATTCAGGACGTTATTGAGTGTATTTTTCTGTAAAACCTTCGTCTCATTCTATTTATATTCCTTTTTCTCTTTTTCTTTTCCCCTTGTTTACTTGTTGATCTCTGTTTACATTTTATTATCCTCTGAGGGAATGGATTCCTGGAGAATCGTCACCTATAACGTGGGATGTTTCAGAAAAACATACACGTGTTTATGTAGCAAATACATTATTGCATCGTATTCTAACTGATGCATGATAATACTGCATAATTTTTTCTTTCATTACAATTACTTTCAAATAAAGTAACATTAATAACGATGTGTGTGTGTGTATATATATATATGTATATGTATATATATATATATATATATATATATATATATATATATATATATATATATATATAACATTATTTTTTTGTTAAAATCATTTTCAAGTCGTATTAATAACAATATATATGAATATATACATAAATACATGTATATATATATATATATAATACTACATTATTTTTTTCTTTTATCAAAATTATTTTCAAATAAAGTAGTATCAATAACGATATATATGTATATATATATATATATATATATATATATATATATATATATATATATATATATATATTCTACATTTTTTATCAAAATTATTTTCAAATAAATTTGTATTATCAATGATATATATATAAGTACATATATATATTAATAATACTATTTTATTTGAGAATAATCCTAATAAAAAAATTTCTATATACTATAACACGATTTATTATTTATTCTGTCGGACCAAAATATCAACTTCTTAAATGCGTACTTAAGTGTTGAAAGAGACAAAATAGACTGAGAATAAATGAGATAGGAATTTGAGTTGAAATCGGCCTTCTCCTCATCACCGTTGATACGTTGAAGTATATATATGTATATATATATATATATATATATATATATATATATATATATATATATATATATATATATATATTGCGTTTTTTTATCTACGTTGTCTAATGATACATTCACAGAGTGATAACGGGGGATCTTTTTGAATTAAGCTCCAGTATGATATAACACAATTTATAATCATCCTATCTGATCATATATCCATTTTCTGAATAACATATATATATATTCCCCATAAGTGACTATTGTGAGGATGCATAGGTTATTCACCCTTCTTTTTAGGATTAATGGGATCTTCTTATTTTTGAAGGTTGAGCTTGCTCTGCCAAAGGCTCGCCATCCTAGTGTTATTCTTTGCTTGATTTCTTCTTCTTTGGGGATCTCATGGAGATTCGTTGTCCTAGGTAGATGTAGTGATCTACTTTTTCCAGTTCTGTGTCTTCGATTTTGATCTCAGTGTTTTTATCTCCGATGTGGTTGTTGCACATGATCTTCATCTTGCTGGAGTTTATGTGTAGGCCGACTTTCTTGTTCACTTCATTTAGTTCATCTATCATTAGTTGGAAGTCGTGTAGGTTCCCTGCAAAAAGGGAAATGTTGTCTGCAAATCTGAGGTTATTTGTTGAAAATGCTTGATAGTGAGACATGCTTGATAATACATCCCCAAAATAGACTTCTAATTTGTTGGCGATCACTTGCTTGAGATATGAAAGCGTCGAAACAATTTGGTAGATTACAGCAATCAATTGAATATGAAATAAATTACAATATATATATATATATATATATATTTATATATTCATATATGTATGTGTGTGTGTGTGTGTGTGTGTGTGTGTGCGTGTGAAAAAGATTATTTGTTCCATTTGCCGGCGATGCCAGGCAGTTCCAAACGGAAGTAATAGTATTGGTTTGAACTTTCAATTTTCACTGCATCTAAAACGTTTTGCTGAGGATGTATTTCGCATCGATAGAAATAGAAATATTACAATTATGCACCGATGCGTTTTACTGGGGAAAATAAGGTTTAAATTATTAAACAAATATAGATCCACCGTTCTTTTCTTCTCTTCTACATCGAACGCATGCACGCACGCACACAAATAAGGCCCAAACTCGACCTACAGTCGCCAGGCACTTAACTATCAACCTAATGAAAATCCACATTCAACACCAAGGAACTACGATCAATTCGATTTCAATGTAGTTTCAAAATATTACAATAATAATAATATTATCTTCAAAATTGAAATTAGAAGTTCAATCTACAGCGATGCCAATGGTAGATATGTAAAAACATTAGAAAAAACAAAAAATGATTAATTGCAAATGAAAGTAAAAAAAAAAAGTTTTAAATAAACATAAACATACAGGAAATGTATAAAAAATATCATATTCAAGATCAGAAGACAAAGGGAACACCCACGTACCAAATGTCTTACACTACGGTAAAATGACCCCACCCTCTGTGATTCACACAATGAAATATGATAATAAACAACTACGCATGATCTTGACTATCACCACAATTCATTCCACAAACTTTTTTTTTTGTCTTTTTTGTCTTTACTATTCTTGGCCTAAAAAAAGTAGAGATGATTTTGGAAAAAAATTATCACTACCAAAATGCTATATAAGTAATTACCAATGGAAACAAAATCTTCACAGATTTTACGATTATTGATTCGAATATTATATATACATATATATATATATATATATATATATATGATTATTGTGTCATCCGCTGACAGATGTTTCGATGTATTACATCCCTTCAGTGTGGCTATAGACTTTCTATTATCTCATCCAGTACCACGAGGCAGAATTGAAACCTTCACTTCAGACCCGTAGGCCGATATCCTACCTCTGGAATACGGAACTGGACAGGCCAAATTTGAGCGTTATATTCAAATTACACAGAAATCCCTCATCCACCAGAGTGCTCAATCCCTATACAAGAGCATATATATATATATATATATATATATATATATATATATATATACATATATATATATATATATATATATATAATCTGACAGAAATAATTATAAAGGCGTTATATCACCTTGAAACTCTATCAGAAATGATCTCTCTTCGAATGATCTGCTGTAGCCTCATTTTCGTTAATTGTTTAATCTATTTACGTAAGGCCAAATGATACATTCACAGTGTTATAACGAGATCATTTCAAATAGAGTTTTGATATAACGCATTGATCTATAAATATATTTATATATACGAGAACAATGATAAAATATACAACAAAGGTGTGTATATCTATTGATGTATTAAGTAGATCTTTAAAAAAAGAGCTCAATACCATTAGTAGGACGGTTATAAAAGTAAATATTTCTTTCGATTTTGTTTGCTTAAAAATATTTTTTCGAGTGAAACAGAATGTGTAATCCGTTATGTGCCATTAATAAGTCTAATTGTATCTATCTATCTATCTATCTATCTATCTATCTATACATATATATATATATATATATATATATATATATATAGTCCTCAATACTTTGGAAATGGATCACTGAAGGTAAATAACAATGATCGATTAAAATATAATTGATAATTTCATTATAGCTGAACATTAGATAAATGAATAATAGATAGATGTGTCTACTATGTTTGGAATATTCATCAATGTCAGCTGTTTATATCAATGATGAAGTCGAACCAGAAGAAAGAAGAGGGAGAAATAGATGAGATCATATCTATCAGACGCTCTTTAAATATCTTTCAATACATCAAATACTCAATTCCCTATTAAATTGTCGTCACGAGATATTAAATGATTCAGTCAGTAAGTAATTTGCATCTGCCAGCTCCAGTTATCACTTGAACAAAGTCTCAGTTCCAAATACTTTATTACAAACGAGACTGATTATTCTTTTGAGTACGTGGGAACCTGCGGCGAATTATTTTCTGTCTCTGCCGATCACCGTGGCCCAGTGGTTGAGTGCTCGCCTCTGGTTCAATCAACCAAAATCTTTAAAAGTGGCAATCAATGATTTCTTCGCTAAGAAATCAGCGCTAAGACTGAGATTTTAGTAACCTCCCCGAGGCAAAGGAGTTACGGCCAAATCACGATGAATATCCCGGATATCTGTAGTGAAAAAATGTCGAGCCTGGTCAGTACCTAGAAAGGTGACTATTAGGGAATACCAGGAACGGTAACGAAATTGAAGAATCGACAGGATCTGGCAAGGTTGGAATGGGTCGTTTATAACAATTGCCGATAGGTAGCTAACCCCGTTACGCCATTGACGAGCCAAAGGGCGGAGAAAGAAGGTAATCCTATATCTCTAGATGCTCTGAATATTATGTTGTTCGGGAAAAGAATGCCCATTCTTTGTTGTTGATGGTTTTTATTGGGAATTCGCAAAACCCATTTATCGAGCTTTTTACTTTACAACATTGTCTTACGTGATCCAGTACTGATGCACTAACAACACCCAGTATCTGTGACATTTCTCGGGCACTTTGGCGTGGGTTTTGTTCTTAATCTTTAATTGTAGATGGACGTTCTCTGCTCTCTTGATCTTTGAGATTCAAATCTCCACTACGAAACCTCTGAAACCAACACAGTATAGATCCTAAATGATTTCCATAATAATTTTGGAAGCTGTGCGAGATATATTGTGATCAAGTTTATACTGATAAAAGAGGATTATGCACAACAACTTCGAGGGTTTCCACATCGTCTGCAGATAATGAAAAGAGCACGTTTTAATCATTTGAACGATATATATATATATATATATATATATATATATATATATATATATATATATATATATTTATATATATATGTGTGCGTGAGTGTGTGTGTGTGTTTGTGTGTGTGTGTGTGTGTGTGTGTGTGTGTGTGTACGGTTTAGAAATATTAACAACTTGAAACACTAAATACATTAAGAAAACACTTTTCCAAATATTCATGTAATTTCATTCAATCATTTCCCAATATCTGTTGATGAAATTCATGTTAGATTTTCAATATTTTTTTAATGCTTTACACAGTCATATATATATATATATATATATATATATATATATATATATATATATGTATATATATATATATATATATATATATATATATATATATATATGTATATATATATTCTTTATTTGTTTATTCTCTTCACGTTGTCTCAGTCCAAAAAATACAATCACCGTGTAATAATAAATAATTTAAAAATGCAAGTTTCAATATTATATAATTTGATTCATTTATATATATATATATATATATATATATATATATATATATATATATATATATATATCTATCTATATATATATATATATATATATATATATATATATATATATATATATATATTGGTACAATATACTACAATGATTTCGTAGGACTTGGCCACATATTGTTATCTAAAATCGACCATTATCTTTGCAACAATACAATATATTTCCAGCTAGTTTCCCTTCCTGATTAACCTTTAAGCTCTCCCTAAGATCAATAGCATTTCATTTGCTTCTGCTTCGGTTTAAGATTCATGGGCGTTGAACAGCAACATTAACGACTCATGTTCCCAATAAGATATCAGGTATCCATTAGAGAAAAGGTAGGGAGACAGCTCTGGTTAGTCAGTCACTAGAAACAGTCAAGTGACCAATGTCTTTTGGCAGCATGCCTGGTTAGGAATGATCAGTTTAAAATGATAGGAAAAAAAAGAATGGTATCAATCGATAAGCGACCTCCCTCGCTTTTTGTTGAGCAGCGATCACTAAAAAGTCCAATATTTTTTTTCAAAAATCTTTTTTTTTTTATCCCAGTATAAAAAAAAACAGTTTTTTCTTGGATAAATAAGGAGTAAATATCTAAATTTTCTTTTTCTAGCAACAATAGTTTGGCCTGTATGCACGATATATATATAACTAGCCAGCCAGGCAGAATCACTTAAGAACAAAGAAACCTATGTTGACTGTTTTGGTTGACAGTTTCTCATATCTTGTTTTGCAGCTGTAATTTTCTTGCGTGTATGAGTGTGTGAATGTGTGAGTGTGTGTATGTGTGTAGTTTAGGATATAATCACTATTAAAACGTTATCAAAATGAAATGGTAATGGGTTCCTGAATTTCATCACCTGTTGGGTATTTCCTTTTACTTTTATCTCGGAATTTGAAGACGATGAGAACGAACGTGTAAGTAATACAAGGAACAGATTATATATGAGTGACTACATATGATAAGTGTCCAATGTACTGTTTTTAAGGATATTTTTGTTATTTTTTGAGCTACGGTATACTTTTTTAAAATCTTCGACACAGTTCGAGAGTTGTAAGAATGGCAGAAATATCATATTGGAGACAGATTTGAATTGGTCTATTAGGGATTAAATGAACCGAAGTAGCCGTGCTTAAAGAGACAGATAACGTTCGTGACTAATTAAGAAAGTTGTTGTCTCAATAAGAGGGTAAGGGCAAGAGAGAGAAAATCTTTTTTACATCATATTATCCTTATATTAAAATTAATTCTAGAGATCAAAAATTAGAATACAAGAAACAAAGGAAAACAGACCAAACATTGTTTATAACAATTACATACAGTCCATATATATATATATATATATATATATATATATATATATATATATATATATATATATATATATATATATATATATGAATAACGTTTTCCGTCGCCAATAATTATATTGCATTCAAACGATATTTTTCCTCTTTTCATCTTGATTTATTTCTGTTTCGGGAATTTCAACAGGGATCAAATTCGAAAATCAATTGGAAAGAAATATTTTAAATATTGTTAATGTCTTTATAACAGAAACAAATATTGACAAATGTTACCAAATGCTGTTAAGATACAACGTAGCAATTTTTGAACTGACTCTGTTCTTCTTCTTGTTTCATTCAGAAGCTTGGACATTTTGCATAATTTTGGGATCTTATTATTGAAGGTTGAGCTTGCTCTGCCGAAGGCTTGCCATCCTAGTATGATTCTTCGCTTGATTTCTTCTTCTTTTGTGGGTCTCAAGGAGATTTGTTGTCCAAGGTAGATCCCATTAATCCTAAAAAGAAGGGTGTATAACCAATGCATCCTCCCAATAGTCACTTATGGAGCTGAAACATGGAATTTAACCAAGAGACAGACCTGCAAACTGGGAACCATGCAAATGAGAAAATTACGCTATGCGTCACATGGAGAGACCACAAGACAGCACAATACATTCGGGAAAAGACCAGAGTCAGGGACATTATAGAATCCATTAAAAATCTCAAATGGCAGTAGGCTGGCCATTTTGCAAGAGTGACTGACAACCGATGGACATCGCGACTCACGACATGGATCCCCTGAGATTACATGCGCGACCATGGCAGGCAGAATATTGGATGTAGAGACGAGTTAGACAAATTCAGAAAGTACTGGCTCCACGACGCCCATGATAGAGAATTGTGGCGAATCCTGGATAAGGTCTATGTCCAAGGACGGACGTCGAAAGACTGATGATGATGAAGGTGATAATAGGCTTCTCCTGATGTTGTCATTCAATTATCCGGTGATAGTTAACGTGAGAAAATGAACACATTGAAAACAGATGTACCATGAACCTTATTAGAATAAGAAACAGATCTCATTTAAACAAACAGTAGTATATTTATCTTCATTATGATTTGAGAAATCTCTGTGTTTGTGTGTACATGTGTGTACCAAGATAACTCGACAACTGGCCATTGTATGAAGTTGATATTTGACGGATATTTCGGTTTGTGCACTGGACATTGCAGGTGTCAGTGTCGTTTGGATCAGCGGTTTTCGATATGTGGATGGGGTGGAGCTCGATTCACGATGGAAAAATCTATACTGAAATGAACATATTTTGCAAGCATGAAAAGTGACGTTTTTATGACGTGATGTGCGTCTCTAATCATTTCGAAGTGGTTTTAGAATAGAAGAGAGAGAGAGAGAGAAAGAGAGAGAGAGATAGAGAGAGAGAGAGAAAGAGATAGAGAGAGAGAGAGAGAGAGAATATCAGTCAATGTTTCTATTTTTTACATTGTCTTGGCCAAATGGTACATTCACGGAGTAATAACGGGTGATTATTTCAAATAAGAGTTTCTTTAAAATAGAACACAATTTTAAGCATTATGTCAGATCATATATATCCATTTCCTTATAACATAATTGTCACGTTGAAAGAAACGAATACAGCAGATATAAATGAATGAGCAAGAGGGCAATCCAGATTTGGGCCTTTGTATCATCGGCAGTTGTTTAGCTCATAGGTAAGAGTAAAGCTCGATTAAAACAGCAATCCTATTGGTCACAGCTTTGATTTCCTAAATATATAATGCTCTTCCAACATGGAATGGAGCACTCTGGTGGACGAGGAACATGTATGATAAATAAATATATTGCTTAAATTCAACTTCACTGACTGCCCAGTTCCGTGGAGCAGAGAGATATACCGACCTCTGAGTCTGAAGCGAAGGTTTCGAACCTGCCTCGTGGTACTGGATGGGATAATGGATAGTCTATAGCCACACTGAAGAGTTGTAATACAACGAAATAGCAGTCCGTGGATGACACAACAATAATATATACATTTCTGATGGATTCTGTGATGTCTCTGAATACAGTTGTTTCCTCTAATATACATTGAGCATGATTCTTCCTTGTGCACGTTGCATGGTTCTCAGTTTGAGGGCCAATCTTCAGTATCATATGTGAATATCTTTTGAGGGTTTCATGGAGAATCGTTGTCCTTGGTAGTTGGTGGGGTCTATTCTATTCCAGTTCTTGTAGTCAATATTACCCCTATTTCAGTGCGGGGGGGGTTGCTAAGTGGAGTGATAGACTTGAAAAAAAACCTAAGAAGTGCGATCTAGAAAAAAAACGTTGAGAATCCCTTATCTATAATCTACTCACAGGATTATAGAGATATACAGTCGTACGTGTGTTATGTCTGTGAGTATGTGTGTGTGTTGGTGAGAAAGGGAGAGAGAAAGTGTGAGAGAGATGGACGGTGATGAGTGGGAGGAGATTAGGATCAAGTTTCTCACGTTATGTTCGTATCGAGCATCTTTACAGTACTTCAAAATTGATGGAATTTGGACAAAAGGTTTCTAATTCGTGTACATAATTTATCACTGTTCAATTTGTTAGAAACTGCCAACTAAAGCTGTCACAAAAACTGTCAACAGAGATTTTTTCGGTTTCAAATTGTTCCAGCTGACTGGATGGCTAGGTATATATCGGGCAAACAGACTGCATGAACGGGGCCAAAGGGCTGAAAATATAAACATTTACAACTCAATATATCCAAAAGAACGTTTTTCTTGAAAAAAAAAATAACTTAAAATATGTTTTAAGTGGGGGTCCAATTTGCAATGTAAGCTCATGCTAAATTGATCACCGGTTTGTGTCCGCTTGTTTTGGAAATTCTATACTTCCTAGAAATCACTGCCTAAACAAATTCTTTGAGAATAAATCAATAATTGAATATCCTTTTTTTCCAACAAGACGTACTGAAAAAAGACATTGGTCACGTGACGGTTTATATTAGTGATTAACCAGACTTGTTCCAATAATTCTTTTTATCTCTGTATTTCTTTAGCCTTTGGTCTAACTTCAGTCAATTCTGAAGCTGTCAAAGGATGTTTAAATGAACTTTTTTTCCAATGTATGGGACACTAAGATCATGTGTAGAACAAGCATCCAGAACTGATCCATCTGAAAAGTTCAAATTTTGAGGTTACACCGGGTGACATCTTAAGGAAGAGTAAACAAATCCATTGTGTTATTTTATCTTAATCAATATTTTGTGATTGAATAAAATTAGATGAGATTAAAACTACGTGTGTATCTTATTTTTTGAAAAGGGTTAATTGAATAAAACTTTGATTAGATAACAATAAGCTCTTTATTTATTCAACCCTTAGCCTGTCGTGAATGCGTGCGTTATACGTCCTCTCAGCTGAACCTGCAATGACGTGTAGACGTACCACACACGTCCAAACACTCCTTTTTTTTCGTCTAGCACAGGGGAAAAATTAGAACAAATAATAACGAGTGGCTTCCTTTGATAGTTCTATGTATTAAAAAAAAGATCAGAGAAGTTATGTCTTTATTTTCACAAGGAAAGGAGTGCCGCAGACAACATTAAACGCACAAAACATTTGTATGTCATTTGGGAGGGGAAGGATAGGGTAAAAATATGCAATGAACTTTATGAGAATAAACTGTATAGAACCGGAAATATGACAATTTTGATATTTCGTTCATACCACTTGCACTGTGTTTACGCACAAATCTCATAAATAATAATGATAGATAATAAATACAATGGCTTTGGGTTTTTTTTCGTACGAGGCAAGTTTTCAAACACAAACAAATCACCGTTTATATTGTTTACATAAAAGATTTTTATGTTTTTTTTTTTTTTCTCCTATTTTTCTTTTCTCTGTTGCCATGTTTTCTTTATAGTGATAACGTCAATCTTTCACGAGATTCGTGCTTTTTATCTTCGAACATGTCGACGGTTTGTTTTCATAAGTGCGTGGTACCAACTATTTACGAACACGCCAGACTTCTCTCAAAAGTGATTTTTGGTATCTCGCGAAATTGTTTTGTTCTCTTTCTCCCACACTTTAGACCGGATATTTTTCCATTTAAAAAAATATGTTTTTTCACTTGCAATACTACATGTGGAATCTTCGTTTATTTTCATTTCATTTGATATATATATATATACTTTCCTGGCTCGAGCGTGTGTACAGTTTGAATTATGAGGATAAGAAAATACTGGGCGTGGATTTTTGGATCAGATCAAAATTTTTTCTAGCATACAGCTTGGCAAAATCTGGAAGCAGGCTTTAAGAAGAATATATCAAGCTAAAAAATGTCGGATTTAGATAAAATAAAATGACGAATTTGTTGATTTTTCTCAGAGACTTCTGACGTACAACGCGACGTAATCTAGTGTATCATCTAAATTTGAACTTTTCACTTGAATCAAATCTACGGATGTTTATTCTACAGATGTTTCCAATACTTTTTGCACTCGTTGTAAATAGCGAGACAGAAAGGTACAATACAATAGATTTGATTTGATTGATTTTGAAACTGTCGTCATCATTATCATAATCAGTCTCTTAACGTCCGTCGGTGGACATAGATCTTCATCAGGATTCGCCACACTTCTCTCTCGTGGGCGTTGCAGAGCCTGTACTTTCTGAATATATTTAGCTCGTCTCTCCATCCAATACTCTGCCGGCTTCAGTTGCGCATGTGATCTCTGGGGATCCATGTCGTGAGTCGTAATGTCCATCGGTTGTCTGTCATTCTTGGGATCATGGTGTAAGGATATCAAAATGAACTTTTTAAAATACATCGGATACATTCAGCAATCACTGTATCCACTGATGCATTCCGATATTGATATATTTACCTTCTGTATAAATAAACTTCGTTCTCAGTTGGTGCCCACGAATTCAAATCTTCTCCGAAACATGGCTTCGTCCGAGAGATTATTTTTGCCAACACACGGGTTTCACGTGTGTGTATACGTGTCTTCGAGCGCGTGTGTATGTGAACATCCGTATGTGTAGAAAGGCATCCGTCGTAATACTGCGAATAAATCATTCCTGAGATGAAATGAAAATGAAAAAAAAACAAAAAAAAAATGCAGCCTGACATGTCGAAGATTGGAATGAATCTTTTTTTTTCTATCTTTGTTGGGTCGTTGTCCGCAAACTACCTGATTGGCGGATTGCCAGTCGTTTCGGTTGCTTACGGAGTGATTAATTGGTAGAATATATGAGAGAGAGAGAGAGAGAGAGAGAGAGAGAGAGAGAGAGAGAGAGAGAGAGAGAGGACCGAGAGGGAAGGAGAAAGACAGAAGTGGTAGAGGGAAAAGGGGAAAAAGAGACAGGTAGAGGGTGAGAAGGAGTCTGAAATAGATGGAGAGGGGGGAGAGAATGAGAGAAGGAGAGAAGGAGAAAGGACGGAGAGGGAGGGAGAAAGACAGAAGGGGTAGGAGGATAAAGAGAAAGAGAGACAGGTAGAGGGAGAGAGGGAGTGTGAAAGGGATAAAGAGGGGATGAAGGAGGGAGATAGGGGGAGAAGGAAGGAGAAAGGGGGAAGAGAGAGGAAGAGAGGGATTGGGAGAGACAGTGAGGGGAGAGAGAAGGAGAGAGAGAGATAGAGTAAGGTTTACCTCATTTTGTAAATATCTATCTCAGTTTGTTATGGAGTCTAGTCGTTTCCTTCCCACTTTTCATTTTTTTCTCTTTCTTTCAATCTTTCCTCCTTTTTGTCTTTCGTATCTCTTTCTTTCTTTTTCTCTTTGTTTCTTTTTCTTTTTTATTTCTTTCTTTCTTTCTTTTTCTTTCAATATTTACTTCTATCTTTTTCTCTTTCTTTTTAACTTCTATTTTTCGATCCATATTTCGTTTCATCTTTCTTCGTTTCTTTTTTCTTTTTTCCAATTCTTTCTGTCTTTCTTTTTATGTTTTCTCTTTCTTTCTTCTTCCCTATCTTTCAATTTATCTTTCCTTTTTAAATTTCTTTATTTCTCCGTCTCTTCCTTTCTTCTTTCAATTTTCAATTTTATCTCTTTTTCTCAATCTTTTTAATTTCTACTTTCCAATCCATATGTTGTTTTTATTTTCTTTCTTTCTTTCTTTCTTTCTTTTTTTTTGTCCCTCCCTTTCTATCTTCCAGTCTTTCTGTCTTTCTTTTCTTTCTTTCGTTCTTGCTTTCTTCCTAGCTATAAGATTTTATAATCGTATACTTTTATTTTTCTTATGCCCCGTGGATATTCTCTAGCTTATCAAAATCCAGCGAAAAGATGGATAAAAATTCGGAAGATTGTATAGCACATGTGCTGGTTGTTGGAAGGGCTCTTTGAAATTCATGTCCTAAAATCTTTTATTTAACCTGGGGTCAATCAACGGCCAATGGCACCGGTGGGGAAATATGCAACTTTCTCAGCCACAGCAATTTCAATCTTCAAGTTTTTAGATATATAACCCCATTTGTACATTCATAGACTTTATATATATATATATATATATATATATATATATATATATATATATATATATATATATATATATGTATATATATATATATATATGTATATATATATATATATATATAGACATGCATCTGTTTACACGCACACAGAACACACATACACTTGCAGACCTAGAGAGAGAGAGAGAGAGAGAGAGAGAGAGAGAGAGAGAGAGAGGGTATTTTTTTAGTTTGTAAAATCCTGTCTGCACATACATAGACATTTATATATATAGCCTTTATATGAATCATACTTGCTTTTATAAATCGAATCATACTTGTGCATACATGGATTTGTAACCCCCTTCCTTAAACACACACACACACACACACACACACACACACGCACATATATATATATATATATATATATATATATCTTGATGGAGAAAGAGAAAGGAGAGATCGAGGGGAAGAGAGGTTCTAATTTGAACTCACACGAACGCTAACACACACACACATTCAAAAATGAAAAAACTTCCAGGCTTCCCATTAATTTCACCATGTCAGTTCTTGTCTGTTGGAGATACTCACGTCATTCCAGCCATATTGAATATTCCGTCATTTCATTGGTCCATTTATTCTGGCATCCATCTTTGAAGCGAGAAAATCCGATCCGTTGTCGACGCTATGACATAATCTCGAAAAAGGCTGATGTAAGAGTTAAGAGAAAAGAATTCATTGATAAGGTGATTGATGGTAACGGGAGATAAAAGCGTCAGAAAACATTAAGAAATATATGCCTGTTATTATAGACCAAAAAAAAAAAAAACAGTCTCCCAAACTAGATTTCTTCAGTTTTTGAGTGGGTACAGCTGAGTGGCTGGCTATGTACGTATCACAGACCAGTGGAACTGGGAGGTGGAATTTTCGATATTTACTCATCCATCATCATCATCATCATCATCATCAGTCTTTTAAAGTCCGTCGTTGGACATAGACCTTCCCCAGGATTCGCCACACTTCTCTATCATGGGCGTCGCTGAGCCAGTGTTTTTTGATTTTGTCTAGTTCATCTCTCCATCGTGTATTCTCTCAGCCTCGGCCATGCATGTAATCTCTTGGGATCCATGATGTGAGTCGTGATGTCCATCGGTTGTCTTTCATTCTTGGAACATGGCCTGCCCATTGCAATTTAAGTTTCCTAATAGTTTCTATGAGGTCACGGACTCCCGTTTTCTCCCTGATATACTGTGCTGTCTTGTGATCTCTTCATGTATGGTTAACTATGATTTTCTGAGTTTGCAGGTCTGTCTCTTAGTTAGGTTCCAAGTTTCAGCTCCATAAGCAACTATCGGGAGGAAGCGTTGGTTGTATACCCTTCCTTTTAGGATTATTGAGATTGTCTGGTTTTTGAAGGTTGAGCTTGCTCTGCCGAAGGCTTGCCATCCTAGAGTGATTCTTTGCTTCTTTCCTCCTTTTTTGAGGGTCTCATTGAGATTCGCTGTCCTAGGTAGATGCAGTGGTCTACCTTGCCGAGTTTTTATTTTATTCTCGATTTTGATAGTTATGATCTTATTCTTAATATGATTGTTGCGCATGATTTTCGTTTTACTGAAGTTCATGTGTAGGCCGACTTTTTGGCTTTCTTCGTTTAGTTCATCTCGCATTCATAGGAGGTCGTTTAATTTCCCTGCGAGAAGGAGGATGTTGTCTTCAAATCTGAGGTTGCTCATATATTTGCTATTTATTTTGATTCCTTCATTTTCCTAGTCCAGGTTTCGGAAGATCATCTCAAGGCAGGCAGTGAAGACTTTGGGTTTACTCTTTATTATGTCTTAGAAAAAACAAAAACAATTTATTTTTCTTTTTAAATGTCCTCCCTAGATAGGTTTTTAGTGTGTACGTGTAAGGAAGTTGATTTGCCACGTAAGTTTATATCGAATTGATCATTTAATTTCTGTTCAGTACCATTCCCAATGTTTTTTTACAAATAAAAATTCAGATATTTTCTAATGATCACTGCCGAATAAAAGGCGAGGGAGATGAACTTCTTCATTGATCAGCACTTTATCAAATTTTCAGTTGATCACCCCTAACAAAGCATGCAGCTAAAACACATTGGTCAGGGGATGGTTTCTGTTGAGCGACTCACCAGACCCGTTTTTCAGATATTTTCATACAATCCTGAAAAATGTAATAAATAAAGCTTATTTTTATAATTTGGTTTTCATTCCCCCCCCCCTCTCTCTTTCTTTCTCTCTTTATATATAGACTTGAAAGATGCGATAATAAATGAGATGAGATTTGGGTAGAAAAGTAGTTATTTGGGTCTTTGCATTACCGGTGGCTGTTTGGCTCAATGGAAAGAGCATTGCTATGTTGATGCAGCTACCCTACCGGTGGCAGGTTCGATTCCCGCAGCAGCCCCATTTTCTTTGATTGTTTATTCTATTTGTGTTGTCTAAATTGAGTGTAACAACAGGAGATTATTTTCAATTGAGTTTCTCTATAATATGACACAATTTATAATCATTCGGTCGGATCACATACATCCATTTCTTAATACATAACTGTTGCGTTGAAAGAAGCAAATAAACTTTGGGTTGGAGGTGTGTGCATATATATATATATAAATATATATATATATATATACATATATATATATATATATACATATATATGTATCCATCTATCTGTGGATCTAGTCATATGTATCAAAATATATCTCTATTTTTGTCTACTTATGTATCTATCTCAGTTTGTTCATATTCATCTACCTGAAACCGTAAAATACACTTTATTCCATTGAAAATTCAACGAGAATTAATTGGTATATGGAATAAAAATTCTTATATATATATATATGTATGCTTATATGCATGAAGATATATATGTATATGCATTTTTTCTGGGCCTATATGAATATGTATAATTGACAGCATTATATACACACACACACACACACACTTATATATATATATATAATCATTAATTGCATTATATTACAACTAATGTTAGAAACTAACTAGAAAAGATCTGTCGTTACTCAGTTAATGTATCATTCAACATAAACAAAATAAATAGAATAAACAATTGAAGAAAATGTGGCTGCAGCATTGCCGGCGGCTGTTTAGTGCTCACCCTCTCTTGCTCCCTCTCTCCATATATATATATATATATATATATATATATATATATATATATATATATATATCGCCCCACCCATACCCTCTCTCTCCCCCTCTCTCTATATATATTTGTATATACACATATATAATTAAACTTATTCTTTATTCCAACCCACGCTGTTGATTCATTCACTCACAGCTGAAGGTTACCCAGTCTGACCTTAGTTGCCATAAAAAGCAACGATAATAATAATAAGCATCATCATCATCCTCAATCTTTTAACGTCTTTTGGTCGACATAGACATTCCCCTGGATCCGCCACATTTTTTTTATCATGGGCTTTGCAGAGCCAGTATTTCATGAAATTGTGTAGTTCATCTCTCCATCTTTTATTCTGTCGACCTTGGTTGCGCATGTGATCTCTGGGGATCCATGTAATGAGTCGTGATGTCCATCGCTACACGACCTCCAACTATCGCTAGATGAACTAAACGAAGAAAGCAAAAAAGTTTGCCAACACATAAACTTCAGTAAAACAGAAGTCATGTGCAACAATGACATTGAGAATAAGGACATGACTGTCGAAATCGAATATGCAAAACTGGGGAAAGTAGACCACTAAATTTACTTTGGACAATGAATCGCTATGAAACCTATGAAAGAGGAAAAAATCAAACAAAGAATCACTCTGGGGTGGCAAGCCTTCGGTCGAGCAAGCTCAACCTTCAAAAACAAGACTATCCCAATAATCCTAAAAAGAAGAGTATTCAATCAATGCATCCTCGCAATAGTCACTTATGGAGCTGAAACTCGGAACCTAACCAAGAGACAGACCTGCAAACTGAGAAGCATGCAACGTGCACATGAAAGAATTATGATCAACCTCACATGGAGAGATTGAAAAATAGCACAATCTATCTGGAAGAAATCTATTAGAAAACTCAAATGTCAATGGGCTGGTCACGTTGCGAGAATGGCAGAACAACAATCAAGATGGAAGTAAATAGTAGAAAAAAATGGTAGTGATATATTTCAAAATGATTCGTTTACTTCCGTCTTTCTTCCAGTAATTCTCTTTTCTAAACTGAGCGCTTTCTGCTTTACATTGATATATATTTCTTTTCCTTTTAGACGCCAATTTACTCAGGGCGTTAGGGTGGGTATTTAGCCTATAAGAGAATGAATAAAACTGAAATTAAATTGTTATTGTTTCGAATAAATCAAAATGTCAATTTTCATTACTTGTGACCGGTTTTTATTAATGATTCGGCGAGGGTGTGAAACCTAACTATCGGATAGGTCACTTATTTCTGAAACTAAATACCAAAAGTGAATAAATCAAACTTTTTAGGGGATAAGATCTATAAAAAATGATTTATATTGAAATATTGTAATTGTATAAGAAATTTTATTTAAGAAGTCCCCACGTGACATTCTTAAAATGCGACCATTAAGCAGTTTTATAGGTCATTTTTTCAAAACGGAAGATGGTATTAAGATGTACGTAAATTGTTTCGTTCGAACGCGATCATTTATTCATAAAAAACATAGCTCTCTTACAGGTAGAGCACTCTATTCTGTTATAATGGATAGATTTGGAGAGCCTGGGTGAGTTCACTGTTTTGTTTTGAAATCCTCCAAACATTTATATGATAAACAACAAGAAAAATATTCACATAATACAATAATATCGAATTCTGTGAGAAATATAAAGAAAGATCGAAGAAAATTGCATAAAGAGGATATTAGGAAATAATCGACAACAAAAACGACATTAAGTTTTGGAAAAAGTCTTTTTAAAATTTATATAGAGTTTAAAGCTGTAAAGCTTTATAGACTATGTATATATACACGAGAAAGAGAGAGAGAGAGAGAGAGAGAGAGAGAGAGAGAGAGAGAGAGAGAGAGAGAGAGAATCATGGGTAAGAAAGAGAGAAAGATAGAGATAGAGAGTGAGAAAGATAACAAAGAAAATAAACAACTCCATTTTCAACTTTATTCAGTAATCTAAACACTTCGGGAATATTATATTCTATAAGTTGAAATTCGATTAAATTGCTCTTTGCAGATCTTCAAGGTATATTCCATCCTTTCATGCAGCAGATTCATCGGATCTGCTATCTCTTCTTCTGGATTAGCCGATCATAAAAATCAGGAAGTAAATCTTTTTGGGGGGTATTCCTCGATATTTTATTCATTTCAGCACAAAGGATTATCCAGACAGCTTCAATAGATTTCATATCAAAACCTGTAGAGGCTATAAATTCTGTAAATAAAGTTTGCGATGTATCATTTTGCAGTATATCATCGAACCCCGTCATCAAGCCAAAAGGGCGTGTTTTTTATTTACTACAAGTGAATATTGATGTTTAGTTGTCCAACGTGAAATGAAGAATATAATCGATGACCCCCGACGGTTGTTTTTGGAATTGGTAAATATTGAGCAAGAGCTCAAACAGTTCTCCTTGTATCGGTGTCCATCATCATCATCATCATCATCATCATCATCATCATCATCATCATCACCAGTCTTTCAACGTAGGTAGAGGAAGTGATCTACTTTCTCCAGTTCTGTGTCTCCGATTCTGATCTTAGTGTTTTTATCCCCGATGTGGTTGTTGCACATGATTTTTGTTTTACTGAAGTTCATGTATAGGCCGACTTTCTAGCTCTCTTTGTTTAGTTCATGTCGTGTAGGTTCTCTTCGAAAAGGGTAATGTCGTCTGCAAATCTTCCTCATCGTCAACAACTGATCGAGGATGTGTTTAAGGGTCAATATCCCGGCTCTCGTCAACGGAATGAATCTCGTGGAACCAACGTCGTTTCGAAAAGCGATATTGCTGTCCCCGAGAGCTTGAACAGCATTCTTACCGGGTTCGAACCCATACAAAAACCATAGTCTGATTTTTCTTTGAGGACAGCATCCGTACAAGAAAGGAATGATCTATTGAAGACTGATATGATGAATATTTAAAAAGGAAGCTAATGTCATATGATTAGTTGGCTATAAATAACTACATTTTCTGCTTCAGAATCTGTTGAGATCCCAATTATAAACACAAATATTTGAAAAAACAAAAAAACAAAAAACAAACAAAAAACTCCCAACTATTTCGTGCGGGAAAACTAATACAAGTCCTTCCTGTTGAATAGATATACATTTTTCTGAACTGATATTCCCCAAGCAACCCCAGATGATTTGAAAGATTATTGTTCGAAATTACTTTCCACGCCATGTTTGTTATTTGGATGCAGACACTTCAAACAAAATATTTTGCTCAATAATTTCCAGACATATTTAAGTCTGTGGTTTGAAACGAACAAATGAGAACTGAACAGAAGAGAAAAGACAGAGTGTCGAAAGTTGCTCGTCATCTCAATTTCTCATAACAAAATTGTGTTGTATATGTATCGCCATGAGTGATTTTTCAATTTCTTGTCTCATCGCATGAAGACACAATTCTGATTGCCCAAGTCGACTTGAACGAGAAACAAATGTTCTATTTTCCTTAAATAATCATTCGTTCAATCGTACAATTCACAGCTGAAAGTGGAATTCGCAATTTCGATGAAGCTGGTTTTATCCGTAACCGTCAATCAAAACTGTCAACGTAGTTTTCAAGCGATTCCAGCTGAAAATACCTACAAATCGCAACACTTGTTACGTCTATGGAATGGGATAAGAGTCAGCAGGAGATTTAGAAGACGTACTGGGATACATCGAAATTGCATCCCGGGTACCCACGCCATAAATTCTCTAAGGTGACGATTCTGTGCCAGGAATTTCAAATCCCTGGCTGAGTTAAAAAGCCACACTCGTTCTTGGCACAGTGGAGTGATTCTTATCATATGATGACCATATTCGAAATCTGTTTTTTTTTATTGATCATCCCTAACGTTGGTCAGGGGACGGTTTATATTGAGTGATTAATCAGACCTGCTTCTTCTTCTTAGCATTGACCAGCAAGGCACTCCTTTCGAATTTTGACCATTCCCTTGTTTCCTGGGACACAAGGCATTCCGTCAGTATTCCTGATGCGTTTTGACAGTAAGTTATTTGTCACCGGGCCTATTCCTCTTAACTCTCAACTTCATTAAACACTTGAAACGACTTTTGATTCACAGGCGGATCCTTCAATCAATAACATAACAGACAGTGAAATAATAGTGAAAACATTTGCGAATTGAATTTAGAAAAACCCCAACAAAAACAAGTCTGGTTAGTCATTCAATAAAAACTGTCACGTGACCAACGTCATTTCGGCAGTATGCCATTTTGGGGGTGATCAACTAAAAATTAGAAAAAAGGTGTGATCAGTGAAGAAGTTACATCTCTTGAATTTTGTTGGATCACTAAAGAGTCTGAATTGAAATAAACAAGAACAAGCATGAATACCGCCGGTCACAATTTAAGGACCAATTAAGATTAATTTACATTGAAACTTGAAACCATCCCCACAAACTTATTTAGTAAGGGGCTTTTACAGAAACTGAATAAGTAGAACATTTTCCTTTGACATAATAAGAAGTAAAGATTTTCAGCTCTGTAACTACATTGGTGCAGTCTGTACGCAGAGATACTTACATACATACATAGCCAGCCAGACCAACTTGAAAACTGACAGAAACCTATATTGACTTGAGAGTTGTGGTTGTAATTTCTAAGAGCATAGAACTGGATTCTTTTGCAAGTTAATGAAAAAAAAAAAATTAAAAAATTTCACCAAATGATGAAAGGGGTATAAATTCGATCAGAAGTCATTTCCCATTGATTTAACATTCTATTTTCCGAGAGTCACATACCAATACGTGTGCATATACTTATAGCAATATATCTATGACTGAATGTTATGAATAGTCATACCAAACTTCACCAATCGGAGACTACATTATACGGAACAAAAAAGAAAAAAAAGAATACTTGCTTAATCTGCCAGTCAAGTAAGATGAAATCTTGTTCGTTTGATATTTGTCAAGCGCCGACGTCTCTATTCAAGTTAAACCAACGATATTTAAAAAAAAAACAACAGTTTTTCGAGCACGACAATCACTTCATTAGTGAAACGACGTAATTTATAAAGTTTCTGTCGTGGCAAGAGTACAGGGGAATGGACGGGGGAGAGGTAAGGCAGAACAAGAAAGTTTTTTTTTATTGCAGAAAGTTCAGGACATTTTAATTATTTAACTATTTGAATTTGACGATATATATATACATATATCTTTCTCTGTTGACATTTATCTATCTGTCGTAGTCTGTTCGTATCTATCAATCATTCACTCTGCTCGTGTCTGTCTATCTATCTATCTATCTATCTATCTATCTATCTATCTGATATATTCGCATGTATGTATGTATGTATGTATGTATGTATCTATCTATCTATCTATCTATCTATCTATCTATCTATCTATCTATCACTTTGCCCGTGTCTATCCATCTTAGTCTATCTGTAACAATCTCTCTATTTATCTATACATCGATATATCTTGTCTGCTCGCGTCTATGTACGTATATTTATCATCTTATTCGTATCTTTCTATCTATCTATCTATCTATCTATCTATCTATCTATTTCAGTCTGTTCATATCTATTTATCTATCTTTCTATCTATCTATTCGTATGTATGTATGTATGTATGTATGTATGTATCTATCTATCTATCTATCTATCTATCTATCTATCTATCTATCTTTGTCTATTCGTGTTTATCTATCTATCTATCTATCTATCTATCTATCTATCTATCTATCTATCTATCTGTTTGTCTGTTTGTCTCTCCCCTCTATTTCATCTCTGTCTGTCTGTCTATCTCAGTCTGTTCATTTTCATATATCCATAAACTCAGCGTCAGGCAGCCAGCTTCAATCCTATTTTGGGCAAGAATGTCTGTGAGCAGTTCCAATCACCAAACATGTAGACATTCTTGCATCAAGAAAAACCAGGATCAATTGCTCTCTGTTTCCCCATGGACGACGATTCTTTGACTTCTGTAGATTAATAAGAACCAAATGCAATCAGAAAATCAGATATCAACCAACATGATGACGATTGTCTTTCTCTTTTCTATGGGAGGATAGATCTGGAATGAATGTTTTTGTCTTGAATGTCTTACTAAGAAAAAATGGAAAGAAAAAATAAAAAAGAAGATAAGGTACAGGTTTGTATATTCATAGAGACTTCCATAGCATTATATATGAGAGTGAAATGACGATATCAGAAAGCTAATTTTACGAATGATTTCTTATATTTTAATGCACATTTCGTCCAAATGACTTTTTCGGGAAATATGGAAGTAAACAGAAAATGTATTTTTGGGGTGTTTTGTGACTTCTTGGGCGTAGGGATTATTATTATTAATAATAATAATAATAATAATAATAATAATAATAATCGTAGTAGTAGTAGTAGTAGTAGTAGTAGTAGTAGTAGTAGTAGTTTGAAAAAAGGTTTAAGTAAAAGATTCGGAGATTGAGATCACAAAAATGTGGCAACTGAAGACTATAACAATATCTATTGTTATAGGAGCCCTTGGGGTCATAAAAAAGACGTTGATAAATATCTAGGTAGAATACCAGGAAACCCAAGCATCTATGAGCCACAGAAAGTTCTCCTCACGGGCACCGCCCATATCCTTCGCAACAGACTGACCATGTAAATATTTCCTGTTATACAGACAGCTCTGTACTGTCTGTTATGTTGTCTCCTGTATTGGAACTGTATTGATCCCATTTAGTTTACAAAAAATGGAAAAAAAGATAACAAAAACAAAAGTGCCAACACCTACTATGTCCTAGAGATTATTATTATTATTATTATTATTATCATCATTACTACTATTATTATTATCATCAATTGATCATTATTATTATTATTATTATCATTATTATTAGTATTATTATTATTATCATTAATAATAATAATAATAATTATAATAATAATAATAATAATAATAATAATAATAATAATAATAATAATAATCACATGTGCGCACGCATTTACAGGATGGGCATAAGTCTGGACATATAGGGACATTTTGAACATGTTGAACAAATTGAACATATTGAACATATTAAGCATATAGAACAAATTGAACATATCAAGTATATTGAACATATTAAGTATATTGAACATATTAAACATATGAAGCATATTGAACATGTTAAACATATTGAAAATATTGAACATATCAAGTATATTGAACATATAAAGCATATAGAACATATTAAACACATGAAGCATATTGAACATGTTAAACATATTGGACATATTGAACACATTAAGTATATTGAACATCTGAAGCATATTGAACATATTGAACATGTAATCAAACAAGACTAGCTTCCTACTTCTACGCCCATGCATATTAGTAACATGATTTTTTCGTCAATTTGTAAGACTTGTCAGTTTTGCTCTGTCGGTAAGAGAGCTACTTACCGATCACTTGGTCGTGGTTCCAAGCCACAGAAAGGAAAATGCTAATTAGAAACTGTCAATCAAAACTATCATCAAAACTGTCCTAAAAAAGGTTTCTCCAGTTTTTATAGTGATCATTGCCCAACAAAAGGTGGGAAAAGTAGAAATACATTTATCACCCTTTACCCCCAAATTCTAATTGATCATCCCTAACACGGTATGCTGCCTGAAGACGTCAGTCACATAACAGTTTCTATTGATTGACTAACCAGACCTGTTTTAAATACCGGTTTGGTTCAACGTGACAGGACGGAAAAACAGTAAAGAGTTTACTTTCCTTGATTTAGTGAAAATTGTTCATGATATTACAATGGGAGAACATAGTCATCTCCAACGTCCGACCCCAAATGGAGTTTGATAAGAAAGTTACACATATTCGCCAGCGTCTCGAGAATGAATGCCAATATCGTATACAGACTGGTAGACTCAACTCACTTATAAAAACACAGGTTAGCAAAATAGATTTGCTGTCTGTAACACCTCTTACGAGTTCCATTCTCACCGGTTAAAAGCTTGTTCTCTTGTACGGTACCAAGCTAAACTTTGTGCTGTACTAGGCTTAATACGCTGGTGTAACTTGGAAAAAAACTCTGTACTCGTAAATTACTCGAACTGGTGTTTATACTTGGGTACGTAAGGGTTTTCCAAAACAGAGACCACAACCCCTTGTTAGAGGTAACAAATAATTACATCAATACGAAAACATTTTGATATCCATCATTTTCAGGGAATACTTAAGTTAGAAGTGTATTATTTTTAATACTGTACGCAAAAATGCACTCAACATGGTGCTCACACTGCGATAAGATATAACTACCCAAATAAAGGGTACGACTCCCTGGTTTAGGTCACATAAAGATTTCATTGGTAGAACTAACTATTTAAAATCCTTTATTTGTTGAAGAATAATTGGTTAAATTGTTTGCATTGAAAGGAAAATCTCGATATTAAAGCGAGGCCTTCACTAAGGTAATCATGGTTTCTCAAACTAAGGTCCATGGGCCCATGGTTGTCGGTCATCGAATACTTCAGCATGGTGGCATTCCTGTTAGGTCTCCTATGTGGGTCCACAGCACTCTTTGCCTTTGAGACAGCAGGAATACCTAGACGCAATACCATAGGCATGACTGGTCATGAATCCCCGGATGCAAAGATGAACAAAGTCACATGGGAAGTACTGGTTAACTTCTGGAAGGGATCGATTGCACCAGTGCACATATAATTAGGCCTTCACACTAACTTTATAAATCTTTTGTGACCACTGTTGATTAACATTAGCGTAAATGCATCTTAATTTAGATATATATGTTGCTGTTTCACAGGGAAGAAACGTACAAGAAGAGCAAGTAGTCTATCTATAAGTCAATTGATTTCCATGCTTGTGAAATATTGCTCTATGGAGATTATCTGCGAGTATTATTTTCAATGGAAATCGTAAGTGGCCATTTTTAGCGGTTTTGGTCACTTTTTTTTTAAAATACAGGGATATGAACCGCGTAATTCTACTGTGACATCATCATCATCATCATCATCATCAGTCTTTCAACGTCCGTCGTTGGACATAGACCTTCCCCAGGATTCGCTACACTTCTCTATCATGGGTGTTGCAGAGCCAGTACTTTCTGAATTTGTCTAGCTCTTCTCTCCATTTAATATTCAGCTAGCCTCGGTTGCGCATGTGATCTCAG
>OY735238.1:20155748-20305748 GCA_963457665.1 Thysanoteuthis rhombus | reverse complement strand
CTAAATAGGGATCTGAAATAAACTGAATCATTCGCCCCAAGAAGCCCAAACAAGACAGAAACATAAGCGTCTTTTTGTAGCAATTCCTTTAATCAATTATGTATATACATATATTGTTAGAAATTTCAAGCTCGTGTTTTTAATTGGAGACTGCAGACAGAATATAAAATAAAATATTGTGAAAATAGCAATTTTAACGACTAAAAAATGATATCATTTACAACGCATTACTCATTATATTACTAAAACAATTAAACAGTGATAATAAAATAGAATGAAAAGTATTTTAATCATGATATATATATATATATATTTATATATATATATATATATATATATATATATATATATATATATATAGAGAGAGAGAGAGAGAGAGAGAGAGAGAGAGAAAGAGTACTGGATAGGATATTGTAATACAACGGAACAGCTGTCTCTGGATGACACAATTATTGATTATATATATATATATATGTGTGTGTGTGTGTATATATATATATATATATATATATATATATATATATATAGTGACAGACAAAAAACCCAATACGATATTATGATGCATTTCCTCAGGGGAAATAGACTGATATGTCTCTGGTTTTGGTTGATAGAAAAACAGTCTGCAGCCGGAACTGAATTTGGGTGTATTGTTCTAATAAATGCTAGCAAGGATGAGCTGGAGTGGTTTACAAGTATATTATTGCGTGAATCATACAGAGGGTTTCGATTTTTTTCCACTAAAGTGTAAGATATACGATACGTAGGTGTTTCGCACGATTGCTTTCAGATTATGATTATTATCATTTGTTGTAGATTTTTGGTATTTTAGTGTTTAGTTCAAATCATTTTCAAATATGATTATTCGTATGATTCATTGGTTATTTTCATTTATATTTACTCTTACAAGGTCTCGAAAGTCAGGTTTTACTATATAAGTCATCGAATACTCTTGCTGGTGATTGTGAGAAAAATCATCATTGCCAGAATACTCTTGAACATTTCACTCATGGAAATAAAAACTCCCCGGATTAAAGGGTTAATTATTCCATATATATATATATATATATATATATATATATATATATATATATATATATATATATGTGGTAAAAATCAGGCTAGCAGTATAACATAATATAATAATACATCAGTTATATAAAGCCACTTCTGAAATGTAATGGATTTATTTCATTGGGTGCTCGATTATATATATATATATATATATATATATATATATATATGTATTGTATATATATATATATATATATATATATATATATTGTGAACATTGGGAAACGAAACAGACTTAGGAGTAGGAGTTTATGGAAACTTTGTTTGATAATTAGTAAATCCATAAATGAATTGATTGGTGAATTAATTGCTAAACATGTTTCACTAGGTATTCCCATCTTCAGTAACGTTTGTTATGTGTGTGTATTTACCTTCTAGGGGGTTGAAAGTTTTCCGTAGAAAAAAGATTTTCTATCAAATACTTTGCTATGGAAGCAAAAACTGGAATCCAATCCTTTAGGGTCATCCTGATGTCTGGAACTTAGTTCTGTCTGTGATGAAGTCTGCGCTAATATATATATATAATTATTGTGTCATCCACACCATGTATAACAACTCTTCAGTGTGGCTATAGACTATCCATTATCCCATCCAGTACCACAAGGTAGGGTCGAAACTTTCGCTTCAGACCCAGAGGCTAGCATTTTATATCTGCTCCATGCAGAACTGGACGGCTAGTAAGGTTGAATTCAAACAATATATTTACTCTTGCATATATTCCCCACACACAAGAGTGCTCTATTCTTGGAAGAGCATTGCAGAAGCTTATAATGAACGAGTTACCCCACTTAAAGATCGCTCAACCCTGAATAAGGGAGCGTTTTACACAAACATATATATATATATACGTATATATATATATGTGTGTGTGTGTGTGTGTGTGTGTGAATTATTCCAATATATATATATATGTATATATAGAGAGATGATTTCATGGTACAATAATCCTTAATAGACCTTCACGGTTTTGTACATGACTTCAGAAGGCTGATATGATTCTGTTGCTGGACACAGCCTTTCATCGTTCAGTAGGGGGCTTCAAATTCAAATCATCTGTACATTATCCATATTTGAATTCAAATTCCATAGGTATCATAAAATTCCAGTAGTTGATGAGTTTTTGGAGAAAGGAAGGTTTGATGCCGGAACACCCTTTAAGGAGAGGGGTAGAGGGGTTGAAGTATCAATAGTTGTGAATGTGCATGTTCACTGCATGGTTGAATAATTGTCTTGGTATGATAGTCGATTTGTGTGGTATGGGGTAATATGAATGTGGACTATCGCATTTGGTTATCTTTTTCTCTGGTTCAGCCACGAACTAAGACTATAGGCACTAGAATTCTGGCTTACTAAATACCCAAATGAAATACCGAGCGGATTTAGTAAGAATTCCATACTTAAGTCCATGCAATTTATTTTAGAGAACACTTTCCAATTCAACAACTGTCTCATACAAATCGCCCCCAAATAAGCGACATTGGCTGTTAGATATCTGGTAGAACAATCATATACCAGTAAAAGAGGGAAAAATCAAATAAAGAATCCCCTCAACCCTCAAAAACAAGAAGAACGTAATAGTTCTGAAGATAAGAGTATTCAACCAATGCATCCTCCTGATACTCGCTTATGGAGCTGAATCATGGAACCTTATCAAAAGACAGAGCCACAAACTGAGAAGCATGGAGCGTGCACATGGGAGAGTCATGCTCAACCTCAAATGGAGAGATCACAAGACAGCACAGAAAAAATCAGGGAAAAACAATGTCTAAAACATTAGAGAATCAACTGGAAAACTTAAAAGTCAATCGACTGGTCATGTTGCAAGAATGGTGGACAACTGAGAATTGTGGCAAATATTGGGGAAGATGTGTGTCTGACGACTGATATTATAAGACTGATGATGATGATGATGATGATGATGATGATGATGATGATGATGATGATGATGGCATACAAAAGATTTGAAACTGAATTCCCAGAGGTTTAAAAGAAAAAAAAAGAAAAATCGTGGACTGGCTTTTTAGACGATTGTTTCCTAATATGGAACAAAGAACTTCTACATTCACATCACATATAACCTACAGGAACACATTAATTTTACTATGGAACTTAACGAAAACGAAATTGAATTTCAGATTGTGAAATCATAAAAGATCAGGAGAGAAATTCTAACCGACTTACACTACAAACCCCCAGACAGTAAAACTTACTTGCTATTTTTTCTTCATGTCACCCCAGTCACACAAAGGTCATACATCATTTTCCTCAGGCCAACGTTTAATCATAATAATGATAATATCCAAACAGGGTACTCTAAATCTTGGGCTCAAAGAACTGAAAAATACCTACGTAAGCAAAACTATCCCATCTCCCTAATTAGATCTCGAAATGATAGTGCTGCAAAATCAGATAGACAGCAAAAACTATATTGCTAATAAATACAAAGTTTGATGAAACCACCATAACTCCATTCATCAACATCCACAACCCTTTGAGCCTTTAGAGAGTTGAAAAAATACAAGACACCCCAGAACGAGACTTCAACATGAACAACGTCTTCGTAAATTCCTCAATAACAGACAGTGAACGCAAACCCCCAAATTTAAAGAAGCCACCTACTCTGAGAAGACAGAATCAGAGAAAATGCAATAGACCAAATTACGGCTTTAGTATACATCTAATAGAGAAACATATTTTCAAATGTGCTAAAACCCTTAAAATCAAATCCAACATCTCTTGTGACGTTGAAAACATCATCTATGCCATTATTAGTGGAGGTTGCAACAAGGAATATATAGGGGAACCTCTCTACTTAGGGAATAGCATTACAGTACGCAGAAAAGAAATGAAAGGTCTCTCAACAAGGATATTCAAAGTCAGTCTGCACATTAGTCGACGTTTTCCGTGATGACCAAAATTTTCAGCTTTCCCTTTCGACAAAATGAACTCTTACAACGTTGTACAAAGCAGAAGGGAAACAAATTTTATCAATACTTTAAAACCAGCATTAAATTCGAATTAATTTTCTAATTTGGAGTTGAAACCCAGCTCTGATTCTCTTGGAAAATATGGCCCCCTTTCCTTTTTTTCAAAATCATAAAGTTACCCCCTCCAAAAAATCCCATTCACCCCTGTCTCCTCCATTACATCAATCAACCCTCACCTCTCACCAGAAATCTGCAATCATACGAAAAAACAACAATAATCAAGCGTACTATGAACACACATATTGATACTCCATCCCCTTTACCTCCCTCCCCAAAGAGAGTTCCAGCACCAACCCTTTCCTTCTGAAAACTAAAGAAACTTCATATGTATATCATTATGAAAAGTTTTCATTCCAATGATGTTCAATACTTACAGTCAAGACAATATATCAATTAGATACATAAATTTTTTCTTTGACGATGGTACACCCTCGTTTTTCTTCATTCAGTTAGAAAATAGACATAATGGACATTTAGACGGATGGGCGATATAACTGTGCCATATATACATATATATATTTTTTTTCAGAATAATATATACGACTTGTATATATTTCTCTTACATTTTCAAATGCAACTAACGACTGGTACGAATGATATCCCATGCAATGTGCCTAGGTTTTGTGCTTTTCTAGTATATATATATATATATATATATATATATATATATATATATGTATATATATATATATATATATATATATATATATATATATATATATATATATATATTGTGTCACCCACTGACAGCTGTATCATTGTATTACAACCCTCAAGTGTGGCTATGGACTATCCATTATCCCATCCAGTACCATGAGGTA
Organism: Thysanoteuthis rhombus; assembly: GCA_963457665.1. Lineage (NCBI taxonomy): Eukaryota > Metazoa > Mollusca > Cephalopoda > Oegopsida > Thysanoteuthidae > Thysanoteuthis > Thysanoteuthis major. The sequence goes on along the minus strand of OY735238.1, from coordinate 20,300,869 downwards.
GGATCGAAACAACCACTTCAGAGACTGGCATCTTACCTCTGCCCTATGCAGAATTGGACGGTCGGTAGGTTGAATTTAAGCGATATATTCACTCATGGATAATTCCCCATCCATCAAAGTGCTCTATTCCTAAGTTGGAAGAGGATTGCATTAGCTTATAATGAACGAGCTACCTCACTCTAAGGGAGTGTTATGGCAGCTGCATCAACGTAGCGTTGTTTTTACCATTGAGCTAAACAGTCGTCGGCAATGCAAAATCCTAAATAACTGTTTCAACTATGAATTCTCATCTTGTCTTTTCGCAGTCTATATTTGCTGTATTTGTTTATTTCAACACGGATAGTTATATCATTAAGAAATGGATTGATGATCCAACAGAATGATTATAAATTGTGTCATGTTATATTGAAACTCTAATCGAAATGATCTCCAGTTATATATATATATATATATATATATATATATATATATATATATATATATATACACACACACACACATATATATATATATATATATATATATATATATATATATATATATATATATATATATATATATATATATGTGTGAAGCTTACAGCTCTATGAGTAACATTGATACTCTAGAAATTCAAATTCACTCTCTCGCTCCCGGCACCCATCCACAATGCACATGCATGCCGACCTCACCTTTCGTCAAAATTTCTCTACCCATCCTCTGAACAATCATAGAAAATAGGCTTGCTCAATGGTAGGAGCAGAGCTACGTTGAAATGGCTATCTTATCGGCTGCAGGTTCGATTCCTGAAGCTGCCTTATTTCATATGATCGCTTATTCTATTTACTCAGTTTGGGACAATGATACAACAATCACTGAGTGATAACGAAATATCATTTATTTAGAGCTCTGAAGTAACTATATAATTGGCCATGGTGAGAAACAAATAAAGCAGATATAGACAGTGAATGAACAAAAATGAGAATTTGGAGTCAAAGCAGTTATTTGGTCCCTTGCTATTTGGTGGCTATTTAGCTCAGTGTTAAAAGCTACCCTACGTTTAAGCGAATACCTTATGTCCTTAGAAATTCTTGTGTCAATCTCCATTCTAATAGGTCATTTTTCATACTACTTAGGGCGAGGGGGTGATGCACAAAAGTTGATTAAAAAGATTTGTTGAAGGCTTCTATGTAAATATTGGCCAGTCAAGATCAAGTCTATTATCAATTATCTGAAGTACAAGTCTACGCCGGGTTGGATATCAAAGGGTTAATAAAGAGGACTATAGCAGTGAAAAAAACTTTTGATCCGTTAAAGGAGAAAGGCTTCTCATCCTCTGGACCCCTGATGGGGAAAAACCTTCTCTCAACTTTTGACCCTCTTACAAATTATATGTAAACATATGAAACAAGAAGACACGCCACACACACACACACACACACACATATATATATATATATATATATATTTACAATATATCCAACAATATAAATCAAACTGGCATTAATTAGGAAATAGATGTATTTAAATAAAAATATTTATTTCAAATAAAAATTTGTTTCACTAATTGCCACTGATATTGCCGAGAGGCGAAACATATTGATGGAATAAATTTGATTTGAATTCAGCTCTTTTTCTTCATTGTTAACTTTTGACAGAATCTTGATGAAAGTGACAATTGGAAGATGAACAGAGAAAACTTGAGAGAAAGAAAGTGTTACATTCAGAAATTTATTATTGCTTGGGCATGTTTCGATGCATTTCGATAGGTGCCAGCCATTTTTTCAGAAATAAATTTGCAGTGGTGCAGAGAAAATGTTGTGCTGTTTACATGTTTGAGGTTAAGGAAAGAAATGATATTTCTATCCTAAACATCTGACCAACGGAAATATCCCAATTCTTAATATTTATATGTATGATGAAATAAATGATTCGCTACAGGGCACGTTTAAGCTCTACTCTAACTGGACTTGATGTTTAATGTTGAATTTATCGCGCATTATGAAATAAACCCATCACACATCGGATATTGCATTATATCATATCATACTGTATTCCTGATCTGTACTATATATATATATATATATATATATATATATATATATATATATATAAGCACACATACATGAAACGAAACGTAAAGGTGCGATTTAGTATTGGAATCACATTGTAAATATGACCCTCCCCTTAAATATCTTGAAAAATATTTTCCCATGTGCGTGCCAGATTTGATTGGGGTAGATTCTATAGCGTGATGGACAGACATTTTGACACTTTTCACTTATGTATACTGATTTCTTAGAATAACTTTTGTCTGCAAAAGAAAATGATTTTGCCAAATTATGTGGTGAGATCAATTTGATAATTTCGTGGGGCAGCCTAGTTGTTTGGATGGAGAAATGCAGTCATTGCAAAAAACTTCCCATCAAGAAGTAAGGATGACCGATTCATTTATTCATTGAATCACTTGAGTATTCAATCGATCAATTTGGAATTTCATCTGCAGACATATAAGACCAATTGCAGAGAAAATTGAAACACAGGATAGATATCTTTATATGATTTCTGTCCATTACTCTTCAATGTTCGATTTTTATTTTGAAGCTGTATAATATTCTTAGAATTATGTTACCCATTATATATATATATATATATATATATATATATATATATATATATATATATATATAATATGAACTGTAGATAGTGTGACAGACTTGGGAGTAAAGTGTATGGAAGTTAGGTTTATTTATCTGTAAATGTTTTTATTAATGGTCTAGACATATTTCAGTAGGATTTCCCATCTTTGGTAGTGTGTGCTCTGTGTGTGTCTGTGTGTGTGTCTGTGTGTGTGTACTTTCAGAAGTCATAAGTTTGATGTGGAACATGAGTTCACCATCAGGAGCTTTGCTTTGTGAGCAAAAAATGGTATCCTGTCTGCTGGGGGCATCCTATGGTGTGAGAGAAAGTCCAGCCAGTGATGAAGTCTATGGTTTAGCAACAGCAGCAGCAGCAACAGTTGGTCTGGTGATGGCACAAGGTGTCTGGGTAGGAGGTAAGTGATGTGGTATCAGATTGTGTGGGTATGTTATGGATAGTGTAAAATGGAGGGGTGATGAGGTTAGGGAACTACATAGGTTTTAACCTTACAAGTCATCAAAAATATGTTGGCTAGGATTTGTGTAAATGATATGATTGGCTAAGGTGGATTTTGCTATGGGTCTGAGTGACTTTGAAATTACCAGTATTATATGTATCTGATGGGGGTAGATGTGGATGTGGAGTTATCATATATATATATATATATATATATATATATATATAGAGAGAGAGAGAGAGAGAGAGAGAGAGAGTATACGATTGGATAGGAGACATCCGACATTATGATGATAGAGAGATGTTTGAACCAAATTCCTTCAAAGTAAGCCCTTATTCTCGTGACATGTTTGGCTTTTGAAAAACAACTTCAAACTGGAAGAAACGAAAACAGAAAAATAGGATGATATCGAATAGAAATAAGTGTGGAGATGACGAGTTCTCTTGTTTTGGTCCTTAGTTGGTGTCAAAAAGAGAGTGGATGTATTGTCATCGTCTGCAGCAGATTGGATGGACAACTGTGTATATATAACTATCGTTCTGCGTGCGTTAGGTATATATATATATATATATATAATGCTCTTCAAACATAGAAATAGAACATGGTGGATACCAGCCTCTGGGTCTGACACACAGGTTTCGATTCCAGTTCGTGGTAATGGATGGGATAATGGATAGTCTATAGCCACACTGAAGAGTTGTAATACAACGAAACAGCTGTCTGTGGATGACACAATAATTATGTATATATATTTCAGATTTCAGCAAGTGTGTACTTATAGTGATGGGCATATCAGTGGAACTTGTTTGTTTTTGTCTCCTTTTATTGTGTGCATTAATGAGAGTGTTAGCAAATCATGTTTGTTTGTGTCCGTGCTGTCATGAGATCATTGCAAGGTGATGATTATGAACCTGCACACATTTCGCGACGTCGACATCAAGCAGGGTCTCAGACATGGAGACAAGTCTCTTTATAATCAGGAGAAAACCCAGTTGAACCCTTCAAAAATTAAGTTGTAGAGGATCTTGCATTTTTGACATCCTTAACCCTAACACTACTGGATTATAACATGAAAGCAAGCGATGGCAATCTTCTTATTTACATTTTTCCAAAATGGCTGCTAATCAGATTCACCAAAATATCAATCACTGAATTTTCTAAGATCACTGTTCATTTGATAGACCATTTATCATAGTTCATTTGTTTGACCGTTGAAAAATAGAATACTAATCCTCTCAATTGAAAAAGAGAATACTAAATCATCTAAATTCATTAGTTCGATGGTTGATGGTAATCTGAAGTTTCAGAAAACCGGCTGGTTACATTATAATCAGTTGGTTTTATATTTTTCTGTTACAAAATTTGTCTTATTAAAAATTTGTTTTGTTACAAATTTATTTCGTTAAAAAATTGATTTTGTTACAAAATTTGTCTTGTCACAAAATTTGTCTCGTTATAAGTATGTTTTGTTACAATACGCGTCTTATCACAAAATGTTTTATCTCAAAATTTTGTCTTATCACAAATTTTGTTTTGTTAAATAAATTGTCTTGACATAAAATGTGTCTTGTCACAAAATTTGTCTTATTACAAAATTTATCCAAACATAAAATCTGTCTTGTTACAAAATTTGTGTTGTAACAAAATTTGTGTAGTTACAAAATTTGCCTTGTCAACAATGTGTTTTAGAATAAAATTTGTGTTATTGCAAAATTTGTTTCGTCACAAAATTTGTCTTGTTATGAAATTTGTATATCACAAATTTTGTCTTGTTAAGAAATTTGTCTAATAACGAAATTTGTCTCGTTATAAATTTTATTCATAAGTTCTTTTGGAAGGTGTATTTAAATTCAACATGATTCCACGGTAAGTAGTAGACATAAGAACTGATTCTGTAAAGTATTTGAAACTTAATAACTAGGTATCTGAAAACTGCTCGCAGGAAAAATTATTTGCATGATCACAAATGTATGAAATTTACGAAGTTTATCGATTCAGTCGTCTATTTAGGCACCTTGAGCTGCGCTTGCATAATTTGTTTTCTAGTTAATACCCGTGAAATAATTCGCGTATATATTTCTATGAGAATATTTTTTTCCATATGATCTACTCATTAAACCTCGGTGAAAAAAAATTACTAATACATTTGCATTTTTAGAAAAAAATCCTGGATCCGTTTACTTAGAATAGTACATAGTTTGAAAAAATGGGCAGGAAGTTTTTCTTCCCAGCCAAATTGTACCCCCTTCCCTGATGAAACTGTACAATATTACAGCCAGTGAGCCAAAAAATCGCACTGTTAATTATTTGAATAAGTGTTAATTATTAGATTATATACTTAGATTTTAGGTGCTGATTAATTTTATAATCGTTAGAAGTTGAAAATTCAGATATGAAAAATCTAAGGTTAAGCTTATTGAACTATTTTTTCGTGGGAGGGAAATCATAGCCTCAACATATAGTAAAGTTATTTCTTATCAAAAGCGTAATATTTCAAGCACTCTAAGATGGAAGGTTTGTTGAGGTGAGCTAGTGAATGTAGAACAGCTGGTGAGAAATTTTAAGAAAGTGTATCTGAAATCTGAATTGACAGTATCCGGATAGCAAATAAACAAAGAGGTGACAGCGTGCACTCTGAGTTGAAGAGTGTTGGTATTATACACATTCATAGAAAATGTCCATCCCTATATGCGTCCAAATCACTGAGAGAGCCGAGAGACGCCGTAGGAGAAAGTAACTGAATGAAGTTCGACATTCCAAATTGTACGTACTGAACTTGACAAACATGACAGGGAGTTCACAGAGGTTATTAAAGCCAAACACTCTATGGTAGGATCTGATCTTCATGCTGCTGACGCCAGGAATCATCCCGCGTGATAAACCAATTTCCTGTATAACTTCGACAAGGAGGACAGAAAAAGTGTATGATCTATCTTTCCTTTCCCTGCCTGTTATAAGGTCTGTTTATTTGACAAAGATAGAGGATTCAGTTGAACTGCAATAGGAATAAAACGCACGTGGGAGAACTACCATCGAGCATTAAAAGGTTCTCATTCGAGGATTAAGAACTATTTCAGAAATGCTTTAGTCGTTCTGTCTCACCCAGGCATTGTGGGTATTGTCGCCTTCGTACCTGAGACCGACAAATTATTCCACCTCCTTGAAGAGGGCTGGGGAAACAATGAGATTGATTCAGCTGTGTGAAAAGATTCTGAGAAAAACACAGCTTACTCTACTTGAAAAATGAGTTAGTAGTGGACAATGAATTATCTTACCTGTCTTAATTGCAAATATGGTTTCCAGAATGATTTACAAGGCTATTACTAACCTCCAGATTTGTTTTCCACATTGTCTCTCCCCATTATATATATGTATATATATATATATATATATATATATATATATATATATATATATATATATATAGATAGATAGATAGATAGATAGATAGATAACCGATGTATCGTTGAGGATTATGATTTATCTGGAAATATAAGAGCGAAATTACAATTAAGAAGGCCATGTTGTGTACGAATGAGATTTCTTCTGTTTATTTCAACGTTTCGTCATTTTACTGTGTAAAGAAAGAATTGAAACATAGATAGAGAGAAGTTGTCAGTCATATGATGCCCATGTCTTGTCTTTTGCAGGTTTAGTTATTGATTATTAAACTGAGTGGATTTTAAGCGAACAAAAAATCAGGGCTGGGCTACGCATACAGTCAGGGAGTATCAAATAACGTGTCAGTGTAGATCTGAACAAGAAATCGATCTTCAAATGTTTCAAAAGGCTGCAATGATATATATATTTTTGATGATTATTTCGGTCTCTCGGGGAAAGTTTCAGATATCATTTTGGTGTATAAGTAAAATTAATTAGGGTAGGGCTGAGCTATGTGTATGGTCATCAGATTAGGTATCATATTACATATTGATGTTGGTCTGAAATAGTGAGCAGATATTCAAATATGATGAATATCGGAGTCGTGTGTGTCCTAGGTAAATTTTCAAGTTCCCTGTGGGATTAAACAGTGGTATTATTAGGAACAAAAAGAAAACTGAAAACTTTGAGGTTAAGTAAATTCATATCGGATGGAGAATTTTTCAATTTGGAGTGGTTTCATTTATCGAGTGTTAAGTGCTGACATGAACTGATTAGAACACTGTTTATGTACTTTTCACATAGACATGATTACATCATGGGGATAAATCGATGGAAATAAACTGAACAGATCTCGTTTGTACAAAACATGACCTTCTGGATTGTCATTTCACTCAATCTCTCTCTATATATATATACATATATATCATGACTGTGTCATATTACTTTGAAATTCTCTTTGAAATGACCACCCGTTATTACACGGTGAATGTATCATCTGGCCTTGACAGTGTGAATAGGATAAACAATCAAAGAAAATGGGACTGCTGTAGGGAGCGAAATTATGACCGATTAGGAAGCCGTTTTAACGTAGCGTTGCTTTTACCGTTGAGCCAAACATTTGTTGATAATGCAAAAGCCGAAATAACTGTTTCAACTACATATTTTAATCTTTATTCATTCACTGTTTATATCTTCTCTATGTGTTTCTTTGCATTGCCGGTGGCTGTTTAGCTCAATCGTAAGAGCAACGCTACACCAAAGCGGCTACGTTATCCGTCGCAGGTTTGATTTCTGCAGCTGGACCACTTTATTTAGTTGTTTTTTTACGCTGTCTAGGCCAGCTGATGCATCCACCGTGTAATATCATGAGATCATTTCTAATAGGGCTTCTAAATAATACAGCATATTCATAATTAGTTCTGTAGTATTATATATCAATTTCTTAATATATATACATATATGTATATACAGTTTTTGTGTCATCCACAGACAACTGTTTCCATGTATTACAGTGTGGCTATAGACTTTCCATTATCCCATCCAGTACCGCGAGGCAGAATTGAAACCGATTGGCCAATATCCTACCTCTGGGCTACGGAACTGGACGGTCAGTAAGGCTGAATTTAAGCGATATAATCGTTTACACAGAAATCCCTCTTCCACCAAAGTTCTCTATTCCTACGTGAAAGCATATATATATATATATATATATATATATATATATATATATCGTGGTACTGGATAGGATAATGGAAAGTCTATAGCCACACTGAAGAGATGTAATATATCGAAACAGCTGTCTGTGGATGACACCATGATTAAGGCTCCTCTATTCAGAGTTGAACACTCTTTAAGTGAAGTAACTCATCCACTGTAAGCTTATGCAATGCTCTTCTATATGAATTGAGCACTCTGGCGGATGAGGGATTTCTGTGTGATTTAAATATATCGCTTAAATTCAGCCTTACTGCCTGTCCAGAGATGATGTAATGCATCAAAACAGCTGTCTGTGGATGACACAATATATATATATATATATATATATTTATGCGAACAATGAACAAAAATCAGGCATCCACTTGTTAACGTGTGAAAAATTCCACTTGGATAATCGCCAGACTTTAAAAGAAGACACTTGAACATCGGCGAATAAAAATAAATTTCTTTCTCTTGACCAGTTTCTCTTGATATAACATCCTCAGGGTGAATGTTTTTGGTGGAAACAGTTCTTTCAAAAGAACAGTAAGACAAATATCTGTTTTTTAAAACCATGTTGTTAAGAGAAGCAAACATGCTTTAGACAGAGTTTAAATAACGAAATAAATACGAGAGCTGTATCTATAGCAACTTAAGCTTTCTGAAATTATGAATTTTCAAATTTAAAATGTTATGAAGGGTGGAAGAAATATATTTCTAAAATGTATTTTTTTTTATTACTGTGTGTTTCTATATTCAGATGATTGTTTTTTCAATAATCCAAATATCATATCAAAGCTAAGACTATATTTAAGAATTGTATTAAAGGATGTATATAAGTACTTTTTCATAAAGATGTGTCATGTATTCAGTTATTGGTGTTTTCGAGAGATTTAATGTGATATTATCCGGGTGATTATGACCATTACGGGATCGTTTTTTTAACACATATCATACATTAATCCTAATGGGATTCTCGTGTTAATGTGGAATTATGAGATAAGTTTTCCTATTTTTCTATGATTGTAAATTTTACGTCCGAGTTGAAGTTATAGTTTGCTTGGCAAAAATGTTACTCTATAAGTAATAGTTTTTTATGGTCTAATGATTAAATCCTATATCTATAATTATACAATCTGTAGTTAAAGAATCATTCAGATTTTCTCTATATTGTTTAGACCAACAAGTGCATTCAAAAAGGCAAATAATGTTTTTGATAGCGCAATCAGATTCGCTGTGAATTTTGTAAGTTCTCTCTGTTATGGAACTGGTGATTGTGTTTGTGACTGTAAGTTGTTTTCAACACGAGATATTTTCCCTTTTATATGATTGGCAAAGGTGAACTGTTTTGTAATGATTTTATTGTTCAAAACATCGTTACTCATGATGCTATAACTGTCTATTATTTCTTCAATATTTTTCTCAGGTTTACAGTGATCTAACATAAACGTTTCTTGGAATATATCCTTCAAGTTTAGTTTCAGTTTTAGAATGTCAGCGTTTCTTTATTACTTGATTTAGCGGGGAAGATAGAGAGTGTCATTAACTGTTGTTTTGAGATGGATGCTGTTTGATTTTTTTTCTCTAGTTGATTCAAAGTTTCTTCTCTTGGGGTAGTATTAGGGATGTTTATCTGTTTTTTTGATTGAATCGTGACAGCAGCCTCTATTTAGGAATTGTTGTTTAAGTTTGTTACTTACTATGTTCAATAAATTCTTCCTTTTCAGAGCAGATCTTTTCAGTCTTAGCGCTTGTTAGTAAGGTAGGTCTTCTTTTAGGTGTTTAGTATGAGAGGATTCAAAATGGAGATAGCTTTAAGATCGTGTATAAAGTGCTGTTTGTAATTGTCTATTTTCACCAACGTATATTAATAAATATAAGGACTCAATTGATAGAGTAGATTTTTATGTTCAAATTGATGGTCATGTTTCATATTGTATATATTTAAGGTTAGTGGGAAATAATTGTCAAATTCTTCGGTTGAATATGTTGGTAGAGAATCGACTCGGAGAGATTTTTTCTGTGTAATTAGTATTCTCAAAGAATATATCCTAAATTGGTTTGCATGCAGTCTCAGATTAAAACCGATCTGACAGATTTAATATTCACATGGGTGAACATTCAATAGAAATGACACGGAGAACGAGTCGACTCTGTTGTTATACTTACTGATCCCTCATCGTTAAAAACATTTTCAGGGTAACCTACATAAGTAAGCACTGTTTCAAAAAATAAATATGCAGCATGAAATAATATTACTGTGTAATGCATTTAAAACCTTTATAAAATGAAAAAAAAAACATGTGTATGGCGAAAATATATAATGAAAAGAGATGGTTTTTGATCAACGCTGCAGGGGTGCCATGTTTATACAACTGTTTTGTTTTTAAAATCCTCAAAACGGTTACATTGTAAATAACAGATGATCTCAAGAAGAGACAATTTATACATTGTGCAATTATAACAAAGTATAGAGGACACAAAGAAAAAACTCTTTTGAAGATAACATAAATTGCATGGTAGGTATTGGGAAATAGTTGACTGAAGTGACAAAAAAAAATCTTTTGAAAAAGTCTTTTTAATGTCAAGTGTTAAGAGTTGTAAAGCTTTCTAGATTTTATATATTTTCAACAGTAAATTTAGCTGAAAGTGGGAAAAATATCCGATTTTAGTTAAAGGTCAGTGAAAGCATTTCCTATAATTTTCATTTTTGTTTCCTACTTGAGATCAATAAACCAAATTTCAACTGACACTTTTGCTTTGAGAATATCTTTGAGCCATATACTTTTTTTCAACAAATTCACTACAAATATATTTCAATTAAAGTAAATGTACAATTTCGTTTATCAATCATTTGTTCTTTAGGCTGTTTAGGAATTCGTTAAGTTTTAATTCATCCCATGTATGTTCAAAGAATATGTTCTGCTCCTATTAAGTCTTGAGTAGACTGTCATCATCATTTCTGGGTACCATAGGTTTAAAAATTCCTCGATAGATCATGGCGTAGGATGGGGCTATGGCAGTGTCGATAGCACAACCTTTGTCCCAGAAAAATGTCTTTCATTGAAGCAAAATCTCTTGAGGGTTAATATAAGTTTCATTATGGTTACTAATACTTCTATCTTTGTTCATTTTAGTCTCCCGATATCTAAGCATTCTTTAAAGACGAATACGCTTTCTTATCATGTAATATTCGAATATAGTGATCTAACATCTACTGTGACTAGAATTGTATTTAGTTGTCAACGCATTGGGGGAATCACTAGTCTACCAGGGTTGTTTTTATGTGTTTTTTGGAAGCTAGTAGAGGCTAGCAGGTTCAGTACATACGGTTTTTAGAGTTGTTGTTATCAATTATATTAGTTACACGCATTTCATTTGAAAAATCTATTATTCTCTCTGTAATCAAGAGTTCTTTGAAGAACTCTGTGTTGTTCAATTGTTTGTCGTCCCCTTTAGGGTATTTTTCTGTATCACAAAAGATCATCGCACAAACTATATTGGCTTTGGTCCCCATTTAATCATCACTTTCTGTGAGGTTTTTTTTAGAGGTTTTCGTCAGTTTTTAGTTGTCACACGGTAGGAATCGCTTTTTATGATTCATGATGTCTTCTTCAACAATCATTTCAAAAGTTTGTATGGTAACGTCTATATCACTGGAAGTAAATAATTTGTTTACTTCTTTCAGTGAATCAATAATTGTATTTCCACGGTCTATTGTTCTAAAAGGTGCCTTTAATTTAATTCTTTTAACGAGTCATTTTCGAAATGTGGTGGACGGGGAGAAAAATTAAGTCCTTTATTTGATAGTTTAAATGTATCTATAGTAAATTTTTGTTTGCTTAAGTTGATTATTCGTTCGTCTTTGTCGTTTTTAACTCTAATACATTTTTGAAGCTGCTTTGATGATTGTTAGTTTGCTGTAATAAGATTTTGTATCCCATACTAAACAATTTGTTTTGGAGCCCACTATGTGTTTTTGTTGGTCGTTGGTGCTTCTCGAAGATCGTGAAGATAGATTCAGAGTTGAAATTTTGTATTGTACGCATCTAATTTCATGTTGGTTGTGGCACCCGCCATGGGGTATGTTTTGGATATATTTCTTTTTAACTATGATGTAAAAAGATAGTTTTAAGGACAGGAAAAAATGCAAATTGCTTCCGGTGTCCCTTTCTCTAATATTATATTGATTCCTAGTTTGGTTTGTCAAATCCCCTTTTCTAAGGTGTATTTTCCTTCTTTATCTGTTGTTTGTTGTAACTTTGTTTTGTGGTAAGGTTCTATCTTAGTTTTCTTTGTTTTGCATTTTTAATTTGTTCAAGTTCATTACGTCTTCCTTCCTTGTATTTGATTACAATTGATTTGATCTCTTTGTATATTTGAAGGTCAGTTTGTTTATTCCGTTCTGTTTTCGAGTTGATCAATTATGGTTATAGTTTCTGTAATTGTATTATTACAGAATTTGATTGTCTCTTCCCTCCAATGATAATTTATTAATTCTTTCGTATCAGGATGATAAAAATTTATCATCATGTTTTCTTTTTGATGGTTCTATCTGAGTTCTTAAATGGAGTCGAATCAGTTTATCTTTGATGCAGTTTTTAGATATTCCAAGTGTTATTACAATTAGATATAAACAGACTGAGATAGACATACAGGTGAATAGATAGATAGATAGATCGATATATAGATATAAACAGACAGACAGACAGATAGATGGATGTAAAAAGGCTGAAATAAGCTGACAGATAGATAGATAGATAGATAGATAGATAGATAGATATGAACAGGCTGGGATCGATGGATTCATATATGTGAACAGACTGAGATTGATACGTACATGAATAAATAGGTAGATAGATAGATAAGATAGATAGATATAAACAGACAGGTTGATAGACATAAAAAGACTGAGATGGATAGACAGACAGAAAGATAGATAGATAGATAGATAGATAGATAGATAGATAGATATGGGCAAATTGAGATAAACAAATATATAGATGGATAGATGAAGTGCACGAGAGAAAATAAATATATATTAAAAATACATTAATGAATCTTCAGTCTAAAACCCAATTTTGATGAAAAAGTTTAGGATCAAATCAAATTATCCTGTGACCTAGTGGATCATCAAGGTACCTGGTTGCGTCTTCACTGACATAAATAAGATTACATTGCTTTGAAATGAATATTGATGTCCGTTCACACTTGCAATTGCTGGATTTTTTTCCCCCATACAGTAAATCCAGAAACTGGACTTTTCGAAAACTTCTCTCCTTTCATTTTCCTTTCATGGATGAGTATATAGTCGCCAAAGGAAAGATAAGTCGACGTTCTTCCAGAGAAACTGCGTCTCAAAAGCCCCTTTTTTTCTCTTTTCATCCATTCAATGTTTTGTTTGCGCAGGAAGAGATATCTTTGGACCCCTTAGCTGCCACGATTTCAAAACAAGACGTTTTCATGAGGAAGAATAAAATGCTTTGCTGTAGATGCAACGAATGTTATTTGAAACGGCAGGTGAGAATTATTGGAATCTTCTAACCAAAACTGTCACCTGAACTGTCAACATGGGTTTCTCTCAGTTTTAAGAAGGTAGTCCGTCTGACTATATATGTTCAGTGAACACTCGGTTTGACGGTTTACGGATTGAGTGCTCACTCCTTCAGCTGCCAATGCAATGAGCATGCGCGCAATCAGGGATGCCTCATTAGCCGATTTCCCCCCTTATTTGGAAAATGAACATCAGTGATAGCAGGTCTGGCCAGTTTGAGAAAGTTAATTAACCGATTCAGTTTTATTCTACAGCTGATTAAACACACACATGCACACACACACACACACACACACACAAACACACACACACACACACACACACACACACACACACACATATTTAAGGTTAGTGGAAAATAATTGTCAATTTCTTCGATTGAATATGTTAGTAGAGAATCGACTCAAAGAAGTTTTTAACTGTGCAATCAGTTTTCTTAAAGATGATATCTTAAGTTGGTTTGCATGTAGACTAAAAATGAAACCGACACAACGGATTTAAAATTCACATAGGTGAACACTCAATAAAAATGACACGAACAGTGAGTTTTGTCTGTTCTTATACTTACTGATCTCTCATCGTTGAAAACATTTTCAGGGTAACCTACGTAAGTAAGCCCTGTTTCAAAAAATAAATATGCAGTATAAAATAATATTAATGTGTAATGCACCTGAAACCTTATATAAAATGATTAACAATATGTATGGCATAAATTATATAATAAAAAAAAGAAGTGGTGTTTGATCCACACTGCTGGGATGCCATGTTAATATAACTGTTTTATTTTTAAAATCCCCGAAACAGTCACATGGTAAATAACAGATGATCTCAACAAGAGACAATTTATACATTGTACAATTATAACAAAGTCCAGGGGAAACAAAGAAAAAAATACTTTTGAAAACAAAATAAATTGCATTGGCAAGTATTATAGAATGGTTGACTAGAGTGACACAAAAAATCCATCGAAAAAGTCTTTTTAATGTTCAGTGTTTAAAGCTGTAAAGTGCTGTCGATTATATATGTTCTCAACAATAAATTTAGCTGAAAGTGGGAAAAATATCCGATTTTAGTCAAAGGTCAGTGAAAGCATTTCTCATAATTTTCATTTTTGCTTTCCATTTAAGATCGATAAACCGAATTTTCACTGACACTTTTGTTATGAGGATATCTTTGAATCAGATACTAATTTCTTTTCAACAAATTCACTCCAAATATCTTTCAAAAAAAGTAAATGTACAATTTCTTTTACTAATAATGTGTCCTTGCATCTTTGTATATAGTAATATTATTTTATAATCGATCAAATTTACGACCTTCTAGTTTGCCGTAAATGAGAAAGATTTAGCCATTTTTGAAACAGTTTCAGTAGGATAAAATCAAAGTCGTTTTAGCATCATGTGCTCAATAGTCTCGCGTCGCTTTTTTGCCAAAAATTGTCCGTCATTATTTCGCCTTATTTTTGTCAAGTGAATATTTTCTTCCTGTACAAAATAATCAATTACGGATTCATAATTTATTTATTTCCGTTCGGAATTTACTTGCAACTGTGTATCAGCAAAACTTAAAAAAATAATTTTTTTGTAACAATTTACTCCTCTTAACAATCTGTTCGAATACGTGAACATTTTCTCAGTTTTGTATATTCGATAAATCTCAATACAGTAATTTTGATTTAAAACAAATTTAATCGAATTAGTTTTTCTCGAGACCCTACATATTTCCGGTGGGGAATAAGCCTCAAAGATTGAAAGCCCCCCTCCCCCAAATACTCTCGAAATCTTTTACTCTTTCCTTTTGAATATTTGACTTCCAATTTCGCAATTCCGTTGTTTTGTAGTTTTTCATCTTGACGTAAATATCCTAGTTTTGCTTGAATTAAATAAAATACCACTCACTTTAAAAAAAATCTTTTTTCATTAAAAAATGCTCCGTTACAATATCTCATGGATTTAGTCAAAAAGACTGAAAATTATGAAAAATGTTTTAACTGACACCCCAAAAATGACTGAATCGGATATCCCCCCCACTTTTAGCTAAATTCATTGCTGAAAATATCAATACATACATACACATACACACACACACATATATATATAGATGTATATATATATATATATATATATATATATATATATACATACACACACACATATATATATATATAAATATATATATAGATATAGATATAGATATAGATAGAGAGAGAGAGAGAGAGAGAGAGTTAACAATGTACCTAGAGGCCTTAAAATGAAAAAAAAATTCACTCATTATGTCTTGAAAAAACGACGTTCAAACATTCTTTACTTAAAGGTATCAATTTGCAATACAAGTTTATGCTAATTCGATCCCTTAGTTTCTATTTTCCTGTTTTTTGTAGATATTAAGACTTATTTACGGATTGCTTCCCGACAAAAGGGGGGGGAGAGAGACAGAGAGAGAGAGGGAGAGAAGTAACTTATTCATTGATCATCCTCTCTTCCAGTGTTTTAATTGATCATCCCTAATACGACATGCTGCCAAAAGCTGTTGGTCATGTGACAGTTTCTATTTGAGTGAATAACTACACCTGTTTAATTTTTATTTTCATTTTCTTTATTCGTTGTTGAGAAATAGATCTTGGAGTATCGGAAGCGAGGGTTGCGTAGAGGAGAATAGGACTCCTCAGATAAGCAACGTATTCAGCTTCGGAACTGCAGAAGGTTTTTGAAAGAAAGTTGGCTGAAGTAGCAACGTATCGCGTTGATCCATTGTGTATGGTTGAGTTTCGCTTTTCATTCCCAGTCAAGTTACAAAAATAAATGGCCCCCTTTTTTCATTGGTTTCCAAATGAAGATAACTATGGACTGAGAAAGAGTGTAGGAAAGATTTTTTTTTTGCTGAATTACCAAAATACCGTGAGAGTTGGGGAAATGAATGTCAACGCATGTACACACGCATGTACACATGCTTTACTATCAATATATCATCATCATCATCTTCTTTACAGCCATCATCATAATCATCATCATCTTCTTTATGGTCATTATCATCATCATTTTAGCGTCTGTCGTTCGATGTAGATCTTCCCCAAGATTCGCCAGTCTTCTCTCTCGCGAGGCAATACTTTCTAAATTTGCCCAGTTCGTCACAACATCTCATTTTCTGCCACTCACAATCTTGCATATGATCTCTAGGGATCCACGTTGTGAGTCGTGATGTCCAGCAGTTGTCTGACATTCTCGCAACATGACCAGCCCATCGCTATTCAAGTTTTTCTTATTGTTACCATGATGTCTCTGACTCCTGATTTCCCTCTAATATACCAAGCTGTTTTGTGTTCCCTGCTGTGACATTGAGCGCGATTTTCCCCTATGCACGTTGCATGGTTCTGGGTTCTGGGTCAATCTTTTGGTTAACTCTCATATTTCAGCTCCATAATAGGGAGAAGGCATTGGTTGACTGTCGGTGCAGTGAGTGCCAATGTATCCGATACATTTCAAAAAGTTCATTTCAACATCCTTATACAGCTTCAAAATTGACAAAAATTGGACCAAAGATTACAAAAATGCGAAAATCTAAACAAATACTGAAAGGAGATTGAATACTTAGAGTCATTTACGAAAATCAGAAAAATTATGTCAAAATTCTGTCAATTTTGATGGACTTCAAGTCAAAAAATACTTTTTGAAATGTAGTTTCTGTGGATCTCTTTTTTTTTTGGAAAGCACATCGCCATTATTTTATATGGAAAAAAAAGACGATTCAAAATGTACTCTTCAAAATGGAGATGGGCTGGACACTATACAAGAAGGAACAGGAACAGACCAAGTGAAAATGTATGCGCGAAAATCTTATGCCGTGCAAATTATTTACTCGTGACTAAATTATATGCGTATCTTTGAATCAACATAGTGAATCAAGATTGTTTCAATAAAAACCCAGTAAGCTATCGGCAGAATCTGAGATCTTTTGTGTGTACATTTGCTTCTCTTTGTACACCGGTTTCAAAACGTATGCGCCTGTGTATACGGGCACAACTTAAAAGGAACTATGCTTCCAATATACTTGGTCAGAATAATTACATTGAATTAATTTTCGAAATGGGAAAATTAAGTCAAGGTATTTTTATCTGTTCACTAAATTGCTCGGTGAATTCTTTCTTATCATTTGATTTATACTCTTTCTCTAATTGTTATTCTGGTCTGAATCTGAAATTGAATTTTAATAAACCTCCCTGCACTAAATTATAATTCATTTCTGCTTCGTGATTCGGAATATTAACGAATCCTGACAATCAGCGTGGTAGTTAGTGCATTAAACTTCTCCTGGGCCGTGAGGACCCCTTTTATCTTGCAATTTCGGTTACATGTATATATATATATATATATATATATATATATATATATATATATATATATACACACATATATATATATATATATATATATATATATAGAGAGAGAGAGAGAGAGAGAGAGAGAGAGAGAGAGAGGGAGAGAGAAATTTGTGTGTGTGTGCACGCGTGAGAGAGCATGTGTGTATGTGTTTATGCTCATATATATATGCGTGTATTAAAGAAAGTTGCTTCAAAGCAGAATTATAAAGCTGCTTCAGTTAGCAAAGAATTAAAAAATGAGAATACTGGTCTGGTTAGTCGCTCAATGGAAACTGTCGGGTGACTGACGTATTGGAGGTGATCAATATGATCAATTTAGCATGAGAGGGAGAACGTTAGGCCTCAGGGGACAAAAGGCAGGGAAAGGAAGAAAATGACAAACAGGATTGTTGGAGGAGGAAGAGGAGGAGAAAAAGGAAAAGCTGGAAGAGGAAGAGTTGTATGTGATGATGATGATGATGATGATGATGATGATGATGATGATGATCGTGTGACATAGTAAACACGAGAGGAATGAAGAGTGAAAAATATCTGCCGAAAGAAAAGGAGGGATTTCAGTCTGATTAAGATCGTAAACCTATCTATTCCGATGATCACTTCCAACAACCATCATTTCTTCAATGGAATCTCATCCTAATCGTTTGATTGATCATACCCAACAAGGCATGCTGCCAGAAAAACAAAACAAAACAAAAAAAAACGTTGGTCACGTGACGATTCCTACTCAGTGATTAACCAGACTTGTTTTAATAACGATGTCAACTTCTCCGTTGTCTTCCAAAACATGCAAGGATTAGTCTTATTTTTTTTTCGCCTGCTTTCAATATTACAGGAGAAAAAAATAACGGCTTTTTCTGTTTGATTTTTCTTAGATGAGGGAATATATTTATTTAAAATTTATTTCGGATTTTTGTCCTCATCTTGGTTCATTTCTTGAACTCTGGGACTCCGTCGTTCGATTTGGACGTCTTCATGTGATGGATGGGTATCCATCCACCGACAGTTGATATAGTGGGGTTGAGGGTGTCCCAGTAACCGCCAGTATCGTGCTCATTACACTCTTTAATTTCGACTCTGGTCTTGGATTTAGAAGTCAACTCCAGCCGAAATCAAACAGTGGGATGAGTTCATCCAGGGCAATTGTTGGAATTTCACATCGTCCAAACGGTTGGAGGAATACCCAGTTATCAACTGAAAACGAAAAGATAAGGACAACCAGGAAAAACAAAAACAAAAACAAAACGAACTTCATTCCATTTTTGCTTGAATTAGAATTCGTCCACTGAATGAGCCACATAGACTATCAACATAGATTAATTCTAATTTCAAGTGAATCTATCCATCTATCTAACAATCTATCTATCCATCTATCTCTCTATCTATCTATCTATCTATCTATCTATCTATCTATCTATCTATGTTATGCGCATACAGGTCTCTCTGGTGGATCTCGTGGACTGAAAATTTAAACATTTACTCTTTATTATGTTTAGAAGAAGAAATTTCATTTGCTTTTTGGACCCCCTGCTCCAAATGGGTTCTGACTGGGATGTTTAATCTAATTTAATTTGAGTGACTAATCAGACCTGTTATTATTATTGCTGTTATTATTGTTTCAAATCTGATTAAAATACAAACGTATTCTTTATTTTTTTCTTCCGTTTGTTGACAACCGGCATGCAAGTTGCAGATGAAGCACGAACGTCGCATATTGGCGGAAACTTATTCTTCATGCTCATCTTGTGCATAATTGCGGCGGGAATTTCTGTCTTTCACTTTCACTTTCACTTTCAGTAAATAATTGATGAAAAATGACGGCAAGCGAAATAATTGAGGTTTGCACAATCCAAATGAACACGTTACATTCCCGGACAGGTAATAATGAAAACAGGTCTGGTTAGTTAATCAATAGAAACCGTCGCGTGTCCATCGTCCTTTTTCTACCAGTATGCTGTGTTGGGGGCGATCAATTGAAGAACTGGAAAAAAGGGGTGATCAATGAATAGGTTACCTCTCCCACGTTTTGTTGGGCAGTGATCACAAGTATTATCTATGTAACTTATATTTAGTCAGGCAGGGTAGACAACTCAGTGAAGAGTTCAGTCTAATTTGATTTGATAGTGATTGTTCTTGTTGCTACGGTAGAAAAACAAAATCAATTCCAGTCAATGACTTGGACAATTTAGAATTGTACTTGAAAAAAAAAAATAACACGTCCATGAGATGGATAGATAGATAGATAGATACATACATACATAGAGTGAGAGAGATAGAGAGAGAGATAGAATAAGGGAATGAGAGAAAGAGTAATAAGAAGTAAAAGAAAAAATAGGGGAGAAAAAAAGAGGGGATGTTATGCCTCGTTAGGCAGACGGACACGCCCTTACACGTAGATACATATATACAAAAATGTCCGTCTAGATTTGAACGCAGAGAGCTGCCAAATACCCAAATCATAGAATCAGTGGAAATTGTACAAAATATTTGAATGATTGGGGGTAATGAATCGGAAAAAAATAATGGGTGATCGATGAATAAGTAACTTTTCTTGTATTTCATTGGACGGTGATCACTAAGAATGTCTGAACTTTCAAAATACAAGCAAACTTTAACTAAAGGATCAGTTTTTAATTAATTGACATTGCAAATCGAATCTGTATCCAAAACGTATATAGGGGAGAACTTGGGAAATCATAGACGTAAGGGGTAAATGTTAAAAAAATTCAGTCCCCTTGCTCTATTGATCCAGTCTGCAAACGTGATACATACATACGTATATACATATACAGCCAGACAGACTAACTTGAAATGAAAATAATCCTTCGGTGACTGCTTTGATTGACAGCTTCTAATATTGTAAATGCTGAGAAGATTGCGGAAGACTTTTGAGTTCGTGTCATAAAATCAAGAATGCAACGATTAAGCTGAGTGATCTGGAAATGATTCTTTATTTAAAGCAACAATGGACCCTTCCGTAAAACAAGTCATTTCGATCATGCAAAACATGCAGAGGGCAGAATTCATCAAAGAGAGCCAAACAGAGCCAAATATTCTGAGACTTTGATATTCGAGCAGATCTCCCAATCGAAATCAGAAAACCAGATGTAAATTTTGTGAACAAAGGGAAAAGCATGGGTCAGTGGATATTGTCTATGGCTTTGAGAAGGGTCATTAATATTCAGTGAGTTCTGCAGTGGATTGAACTTGGTCTTGTTCTTTGTGTTGTTAACATGACGTCTTAACTGATTCATTTTGCAATCCATTTCACTCCAATGGCTGCAAAATTCATCGGAAAGGATTCAGGGATCTTCTTTTCTTTCCCTTGTTGGGCCACACCTAATCGACAAAAACAGTATTTCGTAAAACAGTTGATGCAGTTACTGTTCATACTTTCAAGTGAGGTCATCGACAATCCAAAAGTTTTTCAGACGATTGAACACTTCTTTTTTGTGTTGTTTATTATACAGTCTTCTTTAAGTTTACTATCAATCATATGGCCTTCTTCAAGAGTACTATCCATTATATGGCCCTTTTCAAGTGTACTATTCATTATACAACCTTCTTCAAGGGTGCTATCAATTATATGTCCTTCTTCAAGTACACTATCCATTATAGGGCCTTTGCCAAGTATACCGTCCATTATAAGGTCGCTTCAAGTGTACTATCCATTTTATGACCTTCTTCAAGTATACTGTCCTTTATATGTTCTTCAAGCGTACAATCCTTTATATTGGCTTCTTCAAGTAAACTGTCAATTATATATTCTTTTCAAGTATACTATACATTATATAGCCTTCCACGAGGGCACTATCCATTATATGACTTCTTTCAAGTATACTATCCATTATATGGCGTTCTTCAAGTATACCCTACATTATAAGGCCTTCTTAATGAGTCCAATCCTTAAGAAGGTCTTCTCTGTGTACTAACCAGTATATGACCTTCAAAGTGTAGTATCTATTACATGAACTTTTTAGGTGCACTATCCATTTCATGATTTTTTTTGTTCACTATCCATTATATTGCCTATTCAAGAGGACTATCCATTATATTTCAAGTTCATTATCCATTTTTCCAGTTTGTTATCCACCGTAAGACCTTATTCAAGTGTACTATCAATTATATAGCCTCCTTCTAGCGTACTATCCGTTATATGGCCTTCTTCAAGCGTACTATCCATTATAAGTCATTATTCAAATATGCTATCCATTATATGGCCTTTACCGAGTATTCTATCCATCATGGCCTTTTTCTTGTATAGTATTCATTATATGGCCTTTATCAAGTATACTGTTCATTATATAGCCCTTTTCTAGATTATCATCCGTTATATGATCTTCTTTGCGTATACTATTCATCATAGGGCATTCGCGTATACTATCCACCGTATGGCTTTTTTTTTCGTATTTTACCCACTATATGAGTTCATTCGAGTATACTATGCATTATATTTCCAAGTATACTATAAATTATATGGCATTTTCCAATTATATTATCCATTATATGGCCACTTTCAAATGTACTAACCAATTTATTGCCTTCTTCAAATATACAGTCCATTTTATGGCTTTCTTCAAGTATACTATCCATTATCTTGCTTTATCCAATTATTCCGTCCATTATATGCCTGTTTCAATTATACTATCCAGTTTTTGGCTTTATTCAAGTTTACTATCGATTATAAGGCATTTTTCAAGATTTCTATTCATTATACAGCATTCTCCAAGCATACTACCCATTATGAATTCTGTTCTTGTTTACCTTACACACTTATTCGACTTCTCCCCAGAGAGGACGGTGCTCGACTTCTCTTCTCTCGAGATAAGGCCAGCCATCCAAGATCTTTCTGTTTCGCCTTTGAAAAATCAATATGTATGAGAAAAGTGCAGAGTTCAACCAGAAGTGGCTTCTTCTTTTCAATTAGGTATGGAAACCCAGTCCTAACCAGAAAATAAAAAGATATTGACCGAATCCAAAGTTATAAGCGTTGCTACCTGTGGAAAAAAATTGTATGAAGATATACACATACATATACGTGCATGAAATACATATGTTCATACTCCTGTCGTCATAATTAGCATAAATCACGATTCCAGGTCATTCAGAATATCTCTGCTGCAATGGCAAAAAATAAAACGCTCCTAAATGCTTTTTGTTGTTCAAGTCAGAATAATTGCAGTTAATTAAATCCTTGAATAATTTGTTATTTGTTAGTTTCTTTTGCGAATATCTTCCAAAGTTCAATTCAGTTTATCGAAGAAACAGTACGGCGAGAGAATAACCATTCGAAGCTGTCAAACAAAACTGTCATCAAAACGTTGAAAATAGTTTTTTTTCCACTTTTTAAGATGGTCCTGCTGGCTGGTTATGTATGTATGTGTATGTATTTATGTATTACACATATAGAGTATACAAAAGAGTTGGAAGTATGAAAATTTCATTATTTACTTCTTATCATGTTTTACAAAAGGATCAGTTTTTCTGTTTTCTGAAAATACCCTCTCACTAGATAGGGTTTTCTAAGGGGGGGGGTTCGATTCGCTGTGTGAGTTTATGCCATTTTAATCCAAAGTCTGTGCAAGAATTCATTCAGACTTCTTTAGTGATTTTTAGCCAACAAAAGACGAAAAAAGTAACTTGTTCGTTGAGTGCTTCTTCCAATTCTAATTGAGCACCCCTAACACGGCATGCTGCTGAAATACATTGGACACATGACAGTTTCTACTAATCAAACCTTCATTAATAAACTTTTCCTATGAACATGTTTTGTATCCGAATATAATTAGAGAAATCTCAATGTGTTTACGTGTGTGTGGGTAAATGATGAATTAATGAAGAAAAAAGCACAAATCTTCTCTTGAATTATACACCCGACGAGGACTGGAGAGTGAATCAGACGGAACATTATGTTAGCAACAAGGGTCAGGAGAAGAGATTTAATTGCTTGAACAAAAATAAAATGAAAATTATTCTCCTTAAAGCTGTAGACATTGGGACATGCTCATTCATGAAAATCTCCAGTAACTTGGAATAAGCTGCTTTTCTTCATATATGATGTCATTAATGGCGACAATGGATTATTATAACGATAGAGATAAAGGTTAGTAACATATGTCACATACAATTAATTATGATGATTTCAAGGAAAAATATGTAGAGAGTCTAAAAAATGTTAACACTTCGCCCGTGAAGTTAAGAAATCATGGAATATAAAAGCTTTGCAACAAAAAGAAAACGAGGAAATAAATGAAAGAATAAAACCACAACTTCGAAGGACTGAACATTTGCAGGAATTTATTCTGGGATATCTTGAAACAATGGGATATGAGAGTGAGACTCGTATACAGTTTTACTGAAAAAAAAACAACAAAAACAACAACAAATAATATGAAAGTAAATAGAAGGATATAACCACAGGTCCTTGGGTCGCAGCTTGATGATATCAGAAACCCCACATAACAAAGATAATTGATTTTGTGATTGAAAATGTATTGAGAAATTAAGTGAAATGAAGTCCGTGTCAAAGGAAGAGTTAACACCGTTTTGGGGTTAAAAGTTAAATATGACGCAGTATATATATATATATATATATATATATATATATATATATATATATATATATATATAAATATATAAAATGGAAAGTCTATAGCCACACTGAAGAGATGTAATACATCGAAACAGCTGTCTGTGGATGACACAATATTTAATGCTCCTCTATTCAGGGTTGAGCACTCTTCAAGTGAGGTAACTCATCCATTTTAAGCTCATATATCGATGCTTTTCCATAAGAATTGAGCACTGGTGGATGGGGAATTTCTGCATGAATAAATATATCACTTAAATTCAGCCTTACTGAATATCCAGTTCCATAGGATGGATAGGATATTGGCCTCCGGGTCTGAACCGAAGGTTTCGATCCTGCCTCACGGTACTGGATGGGATAATGGAAAGTCTATAGCAACACTGAAGAGATGCAATACATCGAAACAGCTGTCTGTGGATGACAATATATATATATATATATATATATATATATATATATATATATAAAGAGAGGGCGTGAGAGAGAGAAAGAGAGAGGGAGAGGGAGAAGAACGCCGAATTAAGAGATCGTAAGTGCAATTCTGTCATTTACTTACTTTATTATTTCAATCAGCATATTTTGGTTGGTAGGATTTCCAGTATCTCTCAGTGTCAAGTGTAACACCCCAATTTCATCCAATCAGATATCCTCTATTATCATTCTATTCACTCTGCACATACTCAGTTTGGTCCTCTGACATCCGGGACAAAATCAGTTCGTTTTTTGAAGATCGTCAGATTTTATGACAAAAAATTAGTTTTGGAGGTGAGAAAGTTACTTTTAAAAATCTTCCATATATTCAACTACTTCCCTAGTTTATGATTCAAGACAGTTCAGATTTTTAGTTTGATTTTCCTTATGTGATCCGCTTGATTACAGTTTTAAAATCTACATTTTAAATATTTATCTATGTTGAATAAGCTAGTAAGATTAATTGGGTTATGGAAATGTTTTAAATAATGAATTAAGTTATTAAAATACTTAATTCGTGGTTATTTTGCAATATGTTATACTTGGCCCCAAACCATGTTGCAGTTGACCCGATTCGCAGACGTTGGTTTTTCCTCGAAAAAAAAAATATATATATATAAACTAGAAAGGAGAAAAAAAACAGTCGACAGATACCTTATTTAAGTCATTAATATTTAATTATCAATCAAGGAAGTCAATTTTCTCGATATTCCCATGTTTATAAATTGTGAAATAAATTCATTGACTTAATAATATTTGAAACTGTCAATCAAAACTGTCACCAAAAGTGTCAAAAAAAACTTCCTTTTCTTCAGTTTTCAAGTTGGTCTGGTTGGTTGTGTGCATGCATATGTATCTATGTATGTACGTGTGTGTCTACGTGTATATGTACGTATGTATGTATCCCGTGTGAAGGCTGCTCCAATGGAACGAGACGGATGAATATTTAAACATTTACTCTTTATCATGTCTACATCTTTTTTTCACACATTCCTCAAAGAAAAAAAAAAGAAAAAAAGAAAAAAAAGAAAAAAAAGAAATGAAGTTTTTTCTGTGAGGTTTTAGTTTGCAATCCCACTTTATGCAAAATAGATCCCTCAATTTGCGCCCACATGTTTTTTTTTAATTCAGACTTTTTAATGATTGATAACTGCTTAAACAAAAAGCAAAATAAGTGAATTATTCATTGGACACCCGTTTCTCAATTTTTTTCATTGATCATCCCCAACAAGGCATGCAGTCAAAATACTTTGGTCATGTGATGGTTTCTATTGAATGACTCATCAGAACTGTTTGATTAACAATCAAAAAAGTCTGTTTGAATATCTTGACATGCCTATGTTTATAAATGTGTATAAAGTACATTGATTAATATTATATATCTTTCTGTCTATCCCAGTCTATTCATATCTATCTATCTATCTATCTCTCTATCTATCCATCCAAGTATGCTCATTCATATCTATCTATCTATCAATCTATCTATCCAAGTATGTTCATTCATATCTATCTATCTATCTATCCAAGTCTGTTCATTCATATCTATCTAATTATCTATCTATCCATCCATCTATCTATCTATCTATCTATCTATCTATCTATCTATCTATCTATCTATCCCAGTCTGTTCATTCATATCTATCTATCTATCCGTTTATCTTAGTCAGTCCATATCTATCTATCTATCTATCTATCTATCTATCTATCTATCTCAGTCAGTCCATATCTCTCTATCTCTCTCTCTCTCTCTCTATCTATCTATCTATCTATCTATCTATCTATCTATCTATCTATATCGAAAGTATTCATTTTGTCTTTGCCTGTAACTATGATTTTATAATAAAATTCATTGCTTCTGCGTTCATGTGGAAATGCAACATTCGGAATATGCAGCTCTATGATAAAACATATTTCATATTGCTTGGATGATTTCAAAATGGCTTTCGCTTCAACTCTGGAATTACAAGTAAAACACATTAATTTCCGTTTGCTCACCCAGTTCCCCATTGGAAACTGCTGAAATTAAATCTACAAATGAGATAATCATTTTTTTTTTGGTTTATCCTGAAATATTTCGAGACGTCAAAGATTTGATCTTGATCAAATCCCCAGGAAAAGTTTAATCAAAATTTGTTTTTGCAATTATCGAAATTTCGGGGCAGTCAGATAATTAAAAGATGGATATTTCATTCTCAATAAAAGGAAAGATAATTGAAACAATCCAATCTCAATATAAGTCGACCGTGAGTATAAGACGACGACAGATTCGTGTACAAAAGCCAAGTAAATCGGAAGACTCAAATATGTCGACATCAAAACCATAATCAGGACGAAAAAACAAACTAAAACGAAACAAAACGAAAGCACACGAGTTGGTTTCATATATAATTTCTATGAGAGACTCTGTCCGTCGGTGGATCCGTTGGTCTCTGTGTCCCGTACTGTTTCTCGGTTGCTTTATGTCAGATTTACTTGACACTTTGTAGGAAAGTGTCCCTTGATCAGATGCTCCTTGCTTTAAAAAAATTCCCACTCAGGGTCATGTGATCTGGCAATAACTGCGTTTGAATTTTAAGTTTTAAACACGATTTTTTCAGCTGTTTTAAATCCGATATACTTTAAACTCGACGTAGGGCTATTCCTGGATAAGACGCTTCTTACCAGAAATTATCTTCTACTCTGAGTCAAGCGATCTGGCAATAATGACGTTCAAACTATACAGCGAACATCTCATTGAACCTTTGGTTCTTGTTTAGTGAACAATGAATAACTATAGATAAATCGTAATGTAATCTTTGTGTGTTCAAAAAATATCAAAGAGAAATAGCAAGACAATACAGAAACATAGAAGATCATCATCATCATCATCATCATCATCATCATCATCATCAGATTCGGCTAAAAAATACCGAGACTGTGCTTCTGTCATGACATCATCGTGAGGGTCATCTTCTTATCGTGAATCTTTTATTTCTGATGCTTGGTCAACAGGTTTAGTGTCCAAAGTTGTCAACTTCTGTTCCATCAATGACGTTTCTGATTCCTAATTCCATAGAGTTATTCTGAACTATTATCATTATTACTGCTCACTCGAATATTCGTCTCCCAAGAAGTCTTTTTTTTTGTCTTGTCTTTATGACTGGCTCGACTTCAAGTATAGTTGTTAATTTTAGGCTACTTTTCAGGTAGTCATCGCTGAAGGTTGAGTGACAGTAAGTCTCCTCAGGTCTTCAGCCAACATCTTTTCTCTTCCTCGCCTATCACGCCAGTGCTGTGGTTCTCATCTCCGCCTCTATTTTCCTTTCTCTGTTTAGCCACTGCTAATATTTAGTGTCGTAGACCTTATATTTCTAGTACCTTCTTCTTCTTCTTCTTCTTCTTCTTCTTCTTCTTCTTCTTCTTCTTCTTCTTCTTCTTATTATTATTATTATTATTATTATTTGCAATTTCACACCAGGTGCCTAGTGGTTACCGCTGGAGGTTGAGTGACAGCAAGTCTTCTCAAGTCCTCAGCCCTCCTCTCCACATTCTCATAGACCACAGCAATACTGTAATTTACAGTTTCACACCAGTTGCCCGGTGAACATCACTGGAGGCTGTGTGACAGTAATACTCCTCAGGTCTTCAGCCAACATCTCTTCTCTCCTTCGCCTATCATTCCAATGCTGTGGTTCATATTCCCGCTTTCATTTTCCTTCCTTTGTTAGGTCACTGTTAACAATTAGTGTTGCAGTCTTTATATCTCTAGCACTTTCCTCAGTATTCGCGCAGTTCATAGCAGTGCTGTGGTCTGTACAGTGTCAATCCTTCCCTCTATCCCGATCTTCTCCAGTCTTGCCCTCAGTGTCTTTAGGACTGGCAACGATGACCGGCACTACCCTGGCTTTCATGTTCCACATCTTTTTCAGTTCTTTCGCTTGATCCCGTTATTATTATTATCGTTGTTATTATTTAGCGCTCTGCCTCAATATGAGTTTTTTTTCACAAATCTACGACTTTTTTGTAACAACTGTCGTAAAACCAAGCAATTTTGATAAAAATCAAGTTGTATTTTAAAGATCTTAATCACGAGTAGTTTTTTCAAATTACATCAACCCACAAAAATTTCCCTGAAAGACGCTAAATAAAAATTTTTGGGGAAATTTTACTTCAAATTTGATTTAAGGCAATACGAATCGTAGAAGTGAATAGCAAAAAAAAAAAAAGACAAAAAAAACCACCAACCTCATATACACTTAATTTGGTCCAGCAAATGTAAAAAAAAACAAAAACAAACAAAAAAAAAAAACAAAAAAACCAAAAAACAAAACAAAAGTCAAAGATTCTTCAATTTGTACACAAATAATAAGACTCTTAGTGTTGGATTTGAGAATGATTTCTAAAGTCGGGCGCAAATGATTTATATAACGCATTAAGTTAGTGCGTTCATTTAGTAATCGAGATATTTGTGGTTCGAATCGACCTGCGGAGTATATATATATATATATATATATATATATATATATAAACGACAAAAAGCATTAGAAGTTATCATTGAGGAGGTTGTATGTACATATTAATATTAAAGGAAACAGGACCAGTGAAAAAATTCGTGCTTGAACAAAGTGTAAATATAATTGTATAAACATGAAAAAAAACAAAAACAAAATAAAACTCTGAGCAAGAATATTTCAGCATAACAACAGAAGAATATTAATCAAGTGGCCAAAAATAGCTATTGTTCCGACCAGTAGCTCAACTTGGTAACTGTTTCAGAATTTTTTTTTCTATATAATGTTGAAATATTCTTATTCAGTGCTTTTTTGCCAAAGGTTCTACATCTATATTAACTCATTGTGCAGGTATGCATTTTGCTAACAGGTCCAAAAAATATACATTGATCAATTTCTGCCTATTTGTTCCTACTGTATCCCTGTTTGCTAGGAACCCTGGAACTTGGAAGGACTCTTAAGGGGACCATGGCTCAAAAGGTTGGGAATGGTTGATTTCGACTATCGCTCAGTTTAGTTTCAGGAAAAAAAAGAAGAAAGAGATGCCGAAACTATGCTACCTTTGATGCGAAGGTCCTAAAAGGTCAAGGCTGACACAATCAAAGCAGAGACAGAAACTGTTTTCATTTGGTCAAGCTGAAAAAAAAAAGGTGAAGGAAATTGATTAGATCAACACGAGGAATGGCTAAAAATAATCTCCAATAAGTTGTCGAACGCTCGCTGTGCTTTTATTAATTTAGTTTTTCATCAAGTCTTAGATATTTTACTTTTTTTTTCTTTTATCGAACATTCGACCCAAATCCAATTTAGGATAAAAGTGTTTGCGTGTGTAAATAAAATCGAACACACAAGTATGCGAACGAAAATTGATTTGTGAATCTTTGTGTATGCTCATACAAGGAGACACTAATCAATTTTGGATTGCATAGTCGTGTGTTCGATTCCACTTGACTGTGTGTATCAGAATATCTACATACAGAAAGAACAGAGAATGATTGCGTGTTGTAATGCATAATGTTGTTTCTGCATGGTATTTCATGATAAGGAATTACAGATAGTATCCAATACCCAAGCATATTTACCATGATCTAACAATTTCTCTAGATTTATTACATATATATATATATGTGTGTGTGTATGTCTCTGCGCATGAGTGTGTGTGTAAGTGTGTGGACAATAGGGAATGAGACTGACTCAGGATTAAAAGTATATGGGAACTTTATCAATTAATTAATTAGTTCATAAATGAATTAATTAGTATGCTATATATGTTTCGGGAGGGATTCCCATCTTCAGTGGCATATATATGTGAACAATGAAAAATGAGACAGACTCCGGAGAAAAAGTATATGGAAACTTTATTAATTAAATGATTAAGTCATAAATTAATTAATCAATGTACTATACATGTTTTTGTAGGGGTCCCCATCACAAGTAACACACACACGCACACACACATATATATATGTATAATTGATGCTCCTTCATTCAGGGTTGAACACTCTTTAAGTGAGGTAACTCATCTATTGTAAGCTTATGCAATGCTCTTCCATGGGAATAGAGCATCCTGGTGGATAGGGAATCAACCCGTAAATAAAGATATATCGCTTAAATTCAGCCTTACAAAACAGCTGTCTGTAGATGACACAATATATATATATATATATATATATATACCATTAAAAAAACTATCATCAAATCAATCAATAATGGTACTTCAGTTTTCAAACTGGGAAGTATAGCTAGGTACGAATGTATGTCCGCACTAAAGGAACTAAAAAATAGACAGTTGAAAAAAATACTCCTTCGTTAAGTTTTTAGTTGGAAGGTTTAATTCACGATGTAGTTTTATATTGAATCGATCCCTATTTGTGCCACGCCTGTTTTTGATAAATCATATTTTTTTAGTTATCCCTGGCCCAGGGAAGGCCGACGCAGTAACTTTTTGGTTGATCAAACCTTAAAAAAACCCCAAACTATAACAAAAACAAAAACAAACAGACTTTTAATTGATCACCCCATTGCAGCATGTCAACAGACGTGGTCATGCGACAGTTTCTATTGATGGGTCAACTAAACAAATACAAATATATATATATATATATACATATATATATATATATATATATATATGTATATATATATATATATATATATATATGTGTGTGTGGAATCTATATCTAATTACCTACGTACCTACATACTTACCTATCTCCCTCTTTCTCTATTCATATACGTAGAGAGTAGTATTGGTTTATATATGTACATGTGCGTATGAGTATCTTTACTCATATATATATATATATATATATATATATATATATATATATATATATATATATATATATATATATGTATATATATATATATATGGTTTACTTTTCTTCGTATACCTTTCTGCACACACAAACACACATTTATATATAAACCTGTACATGTTTATTTCTCTGTTTATGTATATATATAACTTTCCTATTTGCTCTTGCTTGCTTCATTCAGTTGTCTGATACAAGTGAACATAATTTCACACTCACACATATACCCGCATATTTATATATATATATATATATATATATATATATATATATATATATATATATATATATATATATATATAACCGTATATGTTTTAATTCCGTTTATGTATATATAACTTTCCTATTTTCTTTTCCTTGCGTCATTCACTCCTCTGATACAAGTGAACCTAATAATCAGCCCCACACCCCCAACACACACATACACACACACCCACACCCTTATATATATATATTATCCTGTATATGTTTTAATTCTGTTTATGTATTCATGACTTTCCTATTTTCTCTTTCTTGCCTCATTCACCCCTCCCATACAAGTGAATGTAATTTTACTCTCTCTCTCTCTCATACACACACACACACACACACACACACATATATAATTATATATATTAATATATATATATATATGTCATTTCAGATTGATTCAATACATGAGCAAATATGCAGAGATATTCATGTAGATGTGCGTGTATGTGTGGGTGGGGAAAGGTGTGTCCACTTGTCGGCATTTCTTCAAATACAGCAATTGCTTCAGATTCCCCGAGGGCACCTGAAGCCTGTCACAGTTCCTCAATGACATTTCTTGATTATAT
This sequence comes from Thysanoteuthis rhombus, assembly GCA_963457665.1. Taxonomy (NCBI): domain Eukaryota; kingdom Metazoa; phylum Mollusca; class Cephalopoda; order Oegopsida; family Thysanoteuthidae; genus Thysanoteuthis; species Thysanoteuthis major. Next base: position 20,268,102 of record OY735238.1, on the reverse strand, counting down.
TTTCCATCTCCTGGATCATATTCTAACAAATAAATGTCACTTGAGCAATGGAATACCTGGCCATTGGCCAATGGGTGACAATGTGGTACATTGAATTACCTAAGACAGATCTCATTTGTCACTCAATAAAAACTGTCATACTATGAATGTCTTTTAGCAGCATCCTGTGTTGGGGATGATCAATTAGAAAATTGGACAAAACGGTATCAATGAAATAGTTACTTCTCTTGCCTTTAGTTAGGCGATGATCACAGGAAAATTTCAACTAAAAAAACATTAGTGATACTGAACACAATTCAGCATTAACTTAAAATGCAAATTGAAGGCCTCTAAATACGTAATAGAGGGAAGATTAAGAAAGAAAAAAGCTTTGTTTTTTTCAGGCACAATAAGAAGGAAATATTTGAATCTTTCAGCTCTTTAAATACATAATAAGCAAGTCAGATCAACTTGGAAACTAAAGAAACCTATGTTGGTGACAGTTTTGGATGACAATTTCTAATTACAGCAAGGAATGCAAGGAAGGATAAATTGGGCATCAATCCAGTGCTACAGCCGCAAACTTTCAGCAGATAACCGTCAGATTTATAGAAATCCATGAAATATGAAAATGGTGGTTAACTGCCCAAATGGTCAAATACGAAGGCATTTTTGAGGACACTCGAAAATCGAGCAAATTTCAAACAATCATTCTGACACTCTCATAACAGTCGTGAATGTAGATACTGCATACACGGGGCTTAATATGTTATAAATCACTGGATAAAACTATGAGTACTCTATCTAACATACTGTTTGAGTGAAGAACTGTGGGCATCATCTTTTACGTTCTGGATTTCCAGCTGCTTTCAGAGCCTTCTAGGAGGAAAAGTGCTTTGGTTACACCTGGTTTGATTACATTTTCAAATTCTTCAGTAATATTTTGGATTCTTCCGTAACTCTGGTGAAGGATTAGCTGTGAATCTGACTCATACAATTTGCAAACACGTTGTTATCATTTCTCTGAATTTTTGAGATGAGGTATTATTATTATTTCAATCATAATTCGGACTATCCTCATCTTGGTTGTTCTTCATACAACGTTTCGGCCATTGTACTCTACGGCCTTCATTAGGTATTATCTGGTAGGTGTGGGGACACATAGCGTAGGGTTCAGAGAATCAGACAGAATTACTGCCTTGTGGTACTGGATGGGATAATGGATAGTCTATATCCACACTGAAGAGTTGTAATGCTTGTTCTAGGTTCAATCCCAGTGTGAGACATAAATAATTCAAAAATACTACTACTGCTAAGAGAGGAATGCGGTCTATATAACCCCGTCGGTTAAATAAAGGGTTCGGTTCGTTACTTCCCCTACACCTACCAGATGATACCTGATGAAGGCCGTAGAGTACAACGGCCGAAACGTTGTATGAAAAACAACCAAGATGAGGATAGTCCGAATAATAATAGAAATACGCTGTTATCAGTTTGGATTCGCACCGTCTCACGTTTAACCCTTCTTTCAGAGAAAATAGTTTATTGTCAAAGTCAAGTCTGAATTTGGACTCAATTTTCTTTCCGCTCATAACATCAAGAAAAACTGCAACTGATACAGAGGAGTAACCACTCCACTGTTCGTCTTCCCCCTTACCTAATTGACATTCCTTACTGTGACTTGAAATAACAACTGAGTGATCTGCAGTCGGCCCTCTTACCAACTGAGCCAAACTGACTAGTCTTATATATCTATGAAAAATATGTAACAAGTATGCAATGGCTTATTCTCTTTTTTCTTTCTCTTCCTTCTGCCTCTCTCTCTCTTTCTCTCTCTCTCTCTCTCTCTCTCTCTCTATATATATATATATATATATAAATATGTATATAAGCAAATATACAATGGAATGAGGATTTGCTACATAAACACGTTCATATGTCTGCCTCTTATTGGGCTTTTTCTGGTGGACGATTCAGTCTATTTTAGATTCCTGTTTCAAACATTTTTCTGAGGGTTTGTCCATCATCTTATTTGGTAAGTTCTCTCTTTTATTTTATTTGTTTTAGTTTATTGGTTGGCGATTGCCAGCTATATTTTTTGTTTTATATAATGGGGATATTTCAAAGTGATGTATATCTCTTCCAACATGGAATGGAGCACTCTGGTGGATGAGGAAAATATGCGATAAATAAATACATCGCTTAAATTCAACCTTACTGACCGTCTAGTTCCGTGGAGTAGGATACCAGCCTCCGGGTCTGAAGCTAAGGTTTCGATCTTGCCTCGTGGTACTGGATGGGATTATGGATAGTCCATATCCAAACTGAAGAGTTGTAATACAACGAAACAGCTGCCTGTGGATGACATAATTATATATATATATATATATATATATATATATATATATATATATAATGAATTTGCAGCATTCATCTGCAGTCGGAATAGAAATAGGAATTGAGTTTGATCCTGCATCAGCCAGGCTTGTCTCCAATCATCCCTCCTCTTCCCTCGGGGTTGGCACACAAAAAAGTTTTGGAGTTGATCCTTGTTTGCAGTATTGATCAGGGTTCAAAGAGTTTCTTCACGTGAAATAAAACCAATACGAATTTCCCAATTTTCTTTTATCAGTTTTTTTGCTTTTGTAGAAACAGATCAATTTTCAATATAAAGAAACCCCGGTGTAGTCTTTGAGGCGTAAGGCTTGGAAAAGACTCGTAAAAACAAGCCAGTGTCAATGGGTCGATGGAACATTTTTCATTTATTCCCATCAGGTTAATTAAGATATAGCGTTATTTTTAATTCTGTGACTACTTTCCACCTTCATTTTAGTTAATTGATTTAAAAAATGGATTATATGGGCGTAAAAAAGTAACCATAAAAATTAATAACGATGGCGTTTGGAAGTTCACGAATTAAGAGTTGATGCCCAAGATAGAGCGCAAAAATAATACTAAGGTCCTCTTTAGAATCACACTATGTTGGCTAACTTTTGGTAGGGTAAGCTCGATTTTCAAGAATAGAAAAAAAATCCTACCAGTCCTAAAATGAAAGATATACAACCAATGTATCCTACCGATTGTCATCTATGGATCTGAAACATGGTTCTTAACCAAGAGACTGTCCCTCAAACTGAGAACCATGCAACGTGCGCACGAAAGAATCATGCTCAATCTCTCATTGAGAGATCATAAAACAGCACAGTATATCAGAGAAAAGACAGAAGCCCGATATATCATAGAAACTACTATATAACTCCAATGGCAATGGGCTGGAGATGATGCAAGAATGTCCAACAACTGCTGAAAATCGTGACTCACAACATGGATCCCTTGAGATTATATGCGAAATTGTGGCCGACAGAAAATAAAAAGGTATGACAAGCTAGATAAATTCAGAAAGCACTGGGTCCGCGATTCCCATGATAGAAAGTTCAGGCGAAACTTGGGGTAGGTCTCTGTTTAACGACGGATGCTAAAAGACTAATATTGATGATGTCTGATACTTGTTTGAAATCAAGCTGCACAAAGAACGATCCGATCTTTATTGAATTTCTTTATTATTGACTGATTGCTCAAGCGTTTTAATTCTTTCCAAACTTGGTGATTATTTTCAATGACAGAGACATAGCATCTCTCTCATGTATTACAGTGTCTTCGTGTGCAGTACACGGAATATTTGTGAATTTTGGCACAAGGTCACAGAACGTCCTCTGAAGGACGAATTCGCAATTAATTTTTTTGTTATCAAAAGAGTAACTACTGCAATACAGTGAGTGCTCAAGAATCAGGAATGTGACCAGGAGTACCAGGAGTACCTGCAGCCGTACACGCACACACGCGTGCACAGACACATACACATAGCCTACATGGTTGGTTAGGCTTTTTATGGAGCTACGGTGATTCGATGTGTGATTAGTTAAATTACAAACAGAGAAGTCAGAATCGTCGTCGAAGTCGGGGTCATTTTTTTTTGTTCCAGCTCCACAGCCAGGTCAAGTATATTGCATTTGACTGAAAAATCTGACTTGGTTGAACAGTCATTTCTACAGTAGAGACTTTCCAATGACTAAGAAGCTAATTACAGTTAATGCTCTAACTCTTACAATTCTTCAATTGAGTCATCTGATCGTGAGACATTTGCTATTTCAGATTGTAAATCAGGAGCCCGTCCGATATTTCAGAAATAATTCAGCACCTAAAATCACAGCATTTACCATTAAAAAAAGAAAGAAAGAACGAAAGAAAGGGTGCTAGAAGGAAAAAAATTAAATGAGAGAGAAAGAGGAAGAAAAAGAAAAGAAAAAAAGAAAGAAGGAAAGAAATATGGAAGTTAGAATGTGAGAAAAAAGAAAAAAAATCAAAAGGCGAAAAGAAGATAGAAAAAGAAGAAAGAACGAAAGGAAGAAAAGGAGGATAGCACGAAGTAAAGATAATGAAAAAGAATGACAAGAAAATAGAGAAAAGAAAGAAAGGTGGAAGGAAGGAAAATAGACAAAAAGGAAGAAAAAAGATAGAAAGAAAGAAAGAAAGAAAAGGGAGGAAATAAGAACAAAAACAGAAAGTGATAAAGAAATATAAATATAAAAAATATAAGTATAAAAACTATTAAAGAGAAAGAATCAATCAAAAGGAAGGCGGGAGAAAGGAACAAACAATGTGTGAAAATAAGCACAAATTATTAATGCAATTACCCATCCCAGATTTTGAACGTGATTTTGTAAAGTAAGAGTCATGTTTGACACCTTTTAAGAATCGTCAAACATAGGTATCTTCAGTTTTTAAGTCGATCCGACTGACTGGCTGACTATGTATGTATGTATGTATGTATGTATGTATGTATGTATCTATCGTACATAAAGACAATACCAATAAGGCTTGAGGGCTGATAAATTAACATTCATGCATAATTATGCCAAGAAAACCTTTCTTTTTCATTTTCAAATCTCCCTGCTATTTTTTTCTAGTTGGGGGCACAATTCACTATGTAAATTTAGGCTTAATTTTTCGTTTTTTAAAACATATTTCAAAGGCATGTTTTAGCGATCGTTACCAGAACAAAAGGCAAGATCACCGATTTTCTCATTTTTTTAAATTGATCACCCCAAAGATGCATGCCGCTAAAAGATGGTGGTCATATAGCGGTTTCCATTGAGTAACTAACCAGACTTATTATATTATTCACCATCTCTCTCTTAGTTTTGTGGGCGTCATTATCTGTGTTTGAAATAAAAAGAAAATCAAACCATGTCATTTTTTGATCCATGTTGACTACCATCTATATGGGTCTCAAAACTCGTAATTACTTCAACCGTGTGGATCGGTGTTACTTTTGACAAGTTCCTTCCACTACTGACTTCAAAACAATCAATTTGTTGCAACACTTCCATCTTGAGCGCTGCCACGCTTCCTGAATCTCACTTTGTACCACTTCATGCTCGCACGTTGACTAACATTATTTCAAAAGCTGTAAATTATTCATTAATCCATTTTCTCAATGTTTTATTCGTGTTAGTTTCATCACTGAAACACGAAAATAAATCAATTGGGATTTAGTAGAGAAGTTTATTTTTTTTTCTCTAACTTTCATCTTGACACTTCGGGATTAAACACCCCCCCAGATTCACAAATACGTACACACAATTATATATATATATATATAAAAGTATATATATGTATGTATGTTTATATATATATGGATGTATATATATATATATATATATATAAATGGATGTATATATAGATATGTGTATAAATATGTATATATATGTGTATGTATATATATATATATATGTATGTATGTATATATTTATATGTACGTATATATATGTATGTATATATATGTATATATATACTCATATTTATATATATATATATATATATATATATATATATATATATATCGTCTAGAAAGCTTTACAGCTTTAAACACTAAACACTCAAAAACTTTTCAAAGATTTTAACTTCTAATTTTTGTTGTGTCACTTCTGTTACTTGTTTCTCAATATCTGTTAATGCAATTTATGTAATTTTCATCAGTGATTTTTTTGTAATTTTTTACATATACTTTATTATCATGGTACGATGTATAGATTTTTCTCCTGTGGGGATCATCAGTTCTTTACCATGGAAGAGTTTCGGGTATTTAAAAACTAAACAGTTGTCTTAACAAGGGACCCCCAGCAGTTTTGATCGAACTTCAACTACCTCTCAGCTATGGTTTTAATATATAGTTTATGTCATACATGTAGTATGTTATTTCATATACGGTATTATCATAATTCATTGTATATGAATGTTATTTTTATATTCTGAATCATTTAATCTTTTTGAAAGATATAGCTTACCCTATACACACACACACACACACACACACACATATATATAATATGCATATATATATATATATATATATTGTAACGAAATGGATATATAATTCAGTTGAATAATTATATAAATGCGTTATTTCTATTTGACTTGACATCCCATTATTACACGGCGAATGCGTTGTTTAGCGTAGACAGCGTGAATAGAATGAATAATTAAAGAAACAGGTTGCTGTAGGAATTCAACCTACGACCAACCGGATGCAATCTCGATGTGACGCCGCTCTTATCCCGAAGCGGAATAGCCAGATGGTAAGTTGAAGGTCCAAATAACTGCTCTACACATAAATCTCGTCTCGTTCATTCAATGTCCATATCTGTTGTATTGTTTCTCAACGCAGACGTTTTTATCATAAAGAAATAGATGCATAATCCGATAGGATAACTCCATGAGGCATTGTTTTATTTGTTATATTTTTCTATAATATAATTCAAATTGAAATAAAAATAACACACACACACACACACTCTCTCTCTCTCTCTCACATATACACACACACATGGAAAAGATTCTAGATATTTCTCTTGATAAATGGCATAAAAATCTAGATAATTCTAGATATCATTTGAGGCAATTTAGATATGAACTAAAAACTGGCGTCCACAGCTTTCCATTCTATATCTCTCACTCTCTTCATTTCTCTTTTTCTTTTTTGTTTCCTATCTTCCTTTCTCTATTTCCTGCTTTCTTTCGTTGATTGATTGCGTAGAAATAATATGTTTCCATCTTTTCCCTTCTCTCCCCATCTATGATTTAATTTTTTTTCACTTTTCTGTAATAACCAGAAATCAAAAATTTTCATTGTTGTTAGGGAAGAAAAATAAAGTCTAAACGCAGTGTAAGTTTGACAAAAAGTGAATTAGCATTCTGCGTTTTTTTTTGCAATGAGTTGTTACAGAGACAGCGCGTACCGTCTTCATCTCTCTCTCCTACCATCATGAACCCCCAATCACACAATCATAACTATTTTAGTCAGGTCTGGTGAAGCTCAATTTTTTATTTATAAATCAATGACGTGTTTGCTTCATACCATTTCTGCTCTATAAAGTTTCATCATCATCATCATCATCAGTCTTTCAACGTCCGTCATTGGACGTAGACCTTCCCCAGGATTCTCCACAATTCTCTATAATGGGCGTCACAGAGCCAGTACTTTCTGAATTTGTCTGGCTCGTCCCTCCATCTCGGGGGATACATGTCGTGAGTCGCAATGTCCATCGGTTGTCCGCTATTCTTGCACCATGGCCAGCCCACTGCCATTTGAGATTTTTAATGGATTCCGACTCTCATCTTTTCTCGGGTGTACTGTGCTGTCTTGTGGTCTCTCCATGTGAGGCCCAACATTATTCTTTCATCTGCATGTTGCATGGTTCTCAATTTGCGGATCTGTCTTTTGGTTAGGTTCCACGTTTCAGTCCGTAAGTGACTATTGGGAGAATGCATTGGTTATACTCCCTTCTTTTTAGGATTAATGGGATCTTCTTATTTTTGAAGATTGGGCTTGCTCTGCCAAAGGCTTGCCATCCTAGTGTGATTTTTCGCTTGATTTCTTCTTTTCCTGAGGGTCTCAGGGAGATTCGTTGTCCTATGTAGATGTAGTGATCTACTTTCTCCAGTTGTGTGTCTTTGATTTTGATCTAAGCGTTTTCATCTCCAATGTGATTGTTGCACATGATCTTCGTCTTGCTGAAGTTCACGTGTTAGCCGACTTTCTTGCTCTCTTCATTTAGTTCATCAATCATTAGTTGAAGGTCGAGTAGGTTCTCAGTAAAAAGGGCGATGTCGTCTGCAAATCTGAGGTTGCTCAGATACTCACCGTCTATTCTAATTCCTTTACTCTCCCAGTCCAGTCTTTTGAAGATCATCTCGATGCAGGATGTAAAGAGTTTACCAGAGCTGGTATCACTCTGTCTTACTCCCTTCTGGAGCTGAAAGGATTCCTAGTCTTTAAGTAGCCTGATAAAGGATATATATATATATATATATATATATATATATATATATATATATATATATGATGATTAATAATTATATTATTTCTTCCACAAACAGCTGTTTCATTGTATTACAACTCTTAAGTATGGTTATAGACTATCCGGTATCCCTTCCAGTACTGCTACGTAGGGTCGAAACTTTTGCTTCGGATCCACATGCTTTATCTCTACCCTACGTGGAACTGGACGGTCAGTAAGACCGAATTAAGTAATATATTTACTTATCCTTATATATATATATATATATACATTGTTATTAATATTATTATTATTATCAATAAAATGTATTGAGGTATATTTACTGTGATTATATATATATATGTATATATATATATATATATATATAAATATGTAGATATTATTATTATTATTATTATTATTATTATTATCATTAATAAAATGTATTGAGGGATATTTACTGTGATCATATATATATAAATATATATATATATATATATATATATATATATATATATATATATATATATATATATATATATATCACAGCCAATACCCCTCTGTACATTTTTCATAAATGATAGATTTTGACGGCGAAAATTAAGTACAGAAACTATTAAACAAGATACAATTCTACTGTATGAAACAGAAGAGTACAACTCCATCATGATATTGAAAATGGCAGATAGTGCTGCCAAAGGCATTCTATCCTTTTGAAAATATTATTATTAATTGAAACCGAGGATCTGTTCACTTGAACAAAAAACAAGAAAAGATTAGTAAAAGATTAAAAAGATGTCCCTTGGCTGTCATTTTTTTATGAAAGAAATGTGTATGATAATATCCTGTATAAAATAACAAATTACGAGTATTATGACACGACTCTAAAATGATATAGCAGGCTAAATGTCAGAATCATTGCTTTTGGGGAGGTGGTGTTTGCAGAGCCATGTTGATATATCGTGCTGTTTTTAAATTCCCGAAAAGGTTTCACGGTAAACAACTGATGATCCTAACAATGAAAATTCAGATATAATACTATGATATCTAATTTTGTGCAAAAAAAAACTCTTGGAAGATTTTACATTAATTGCCTTTACATATCATCATCATCATCATCATCATCATCATCATCATCATCATCATCATCATCACCATCATCATCATCAGTCTTTCAACGTCCATCGTTGGACATAGACCTTACCCAGGATTTGCCACACTTCTCTAGCCAGTATTTTCTGAATATGTTTAGCTAGTCTCTCCATTTAATATTCTATCGGCCTCGGTTTCGCATGTAATCTCAGGGGATCCATGTCATGAGTCACGATGTCCATCAGTTATCCACCATTCTTGCAACATGGCCAGCCCATTGCCATTTGAGATTTTTTCATGGATTTTATGATACTTGGAAATAATTGACGAAAATAACACAAGTTCAAAATAAATCATTTCATATTGTGATGGTTTAAAACTAAACTATGGGTAATCCAACAATTTGATCTATGACTGACAATATTGGAAGTTTCCTTTTATGAATTATTGAAAGTTGATTCCGGACGTTTTGTCTATTTTCTGGGCTTCTTCAAAAGCAAATAAAGGCAGAATATGAGGGGACGATTGGTGGGATTCGATCTGCGGGTAGGCAAAATTGTATTAAGCCTTTGAAACAGTTGTGTGCTTTGTTAGACCCGGTAATAGGAGTGTTTATGAAAATAACAAAAATGTGTCGACCTTTTTTCACAGAACCTTGTATTAACATAGACAAAGGACAACAAACGCAAATGGAACGTCAAGAAGAAAATTTTTTCTATATAATATCACGCAATTTATAATTCATACTGTCAGACCAAATGTGTCCATTTCTTAAATACGTATATATCCTGATGTATATACATAGATATATTCAAATGCATAAGTATACATATACAGACATACACGAGTATATATATAATGACAGGCAAGAAAGCGAAAGAAAAAATATCGGGTAAATGAGAAAAAAATACATCATTGTCTCTTGCTAAAAAATTCAAAGAGAAAAACATTAAAACAAATTTTCGACCGGCTTCAAAAGACCTCAAAAAAAACAAATGATTTTTCTTCTTCAAATGAATCAATGTTTTCTGGAACGTCTGGACCGAATCGGAAAGAACAGTTCAACAGGTTTGATCAAAGGTTCCGAATTAGCACGGGTTCAGCGGGTGCCGCAGTGCGCCGTCTATGAATAATAAAAAATGTAAAACATATTGGATCCTATTTTTTTAATCTGAGCACGAACTTTCTCATAACTGCAAAAATATTTCCATTATGAAATACAATCTTGACTGGATTATTTGAGTGAAAAATGTTCTTCTTATAATGTTTAGGGGGCTTCAAGCTCCCCAAAATATCTTCTTTGTAAGTTCGATTTTGGGGAACTATCCAGCCCAGAGCAGCCTTTTATTCAAGATCAGAGTGTATTATCTGTTTGCAGTACATTAATCCCCGAAATAAGAGTATACAACCAATGTATCATCCCGATAGTCACGTATATTGCTGAAAAATGGAACCTAACCAAGAGATTGACCCTCAAACTGAGATGCATACAACGTGCACATAAAAGAATCATTCTCAACCTCACATGGAGAGATCACAAGACAGCACGGTATATCAGGGAGAAGACAGGAGTTTGAGACATCATAGAATCCAATAGAAAACTCAAATCATAATGGGCTGGTCATGTTGCAAGAATGGCAGACAACCAATGGACATTACGACTCACAACATAGATCCCCAGAGATCACATGCGCAACCGAGACCGGCAGAATAGTAAATGGGGAGACGAACTAGACAAATTCAGAAAGTATTCGCCCTGCAGCGCCCACGATAGAGAGGTATGGCGAATCCTGGGGAAGGTCTATGTCCAACGACGGACGTTAAAAGACTGATGATGATTACTAAGTGCAAGAGGCCAAGGATTTGTCTGGTAGCTTCTAAAAATAACTTCGCCTAATCTTGGGGGAGAAGTAAGCCCTGGGGCAGCGCCTTCCCATTAAACTAAAAAACAAGGGTCTGGCTTGCTCTGACTCCTTTGCAACTCTAGTTGTGGGGACTTAAGCAATTTTTTTTAGCTTACCTGTGTGCAGAACCCAAAACGACATTGTGTCACATCTTGCTCCTGTGGGCAAGCAATTAAATATAAAAGTGTAAAATCTGTTTTTCCAATCTCAATGAAACATAAGTAATGATTTCCCATTTCCAATTTCAAACGCTATGACAGTTGTAATACCTTTGTGGATCCTGTGAGGTTCGCAAATACAACCCCATTTTCTCCCGTCGTATCCTTGTGACCTCATGAATGAAATATATGTTGTGAAATGCCCATTTTGGAAAGATGCCTCCTTTTTTGCCCTCGACTGCTTCAGGCACCAATAGCTCTGGTTAGTCAATCAATAAAAACTGTCGTATTTTGTTGCATTCCATGCTGGGGATGATCAATCAATACATTGGAATAAGTGATGAATAAGTTACTTCTCTTTCCTTTCGCTGGATCGCTAAAAGGTTGGATCTTAAAAAAGACAAAAAAAAAACGAACAAAAAAAACAAGCGGGTACAAAGTACTGAGCAATTTAGTTTAAAATTACATTGAAAATCAAACCCCCATTTATATCTATTTTAGGGGGAAATAAAAACAAAAAAAGGAAACGTTTTTCTAGATAGTAATGAGTAATCGTTGTAATTCTCTGCCCTCTAGCTCCATAGGTGCCTCTGTGCGCTAGATACATGCGTACCAGCCAGTCTGTCAGCCAGACTGGTTTAAAAACTGGAGGAACCTATTTTGACAGTTTTAGTTGACAGCTTCTAACTGTTCTATTATTCAGATCGCGAAAATCCCAGCTCTTATAGGAATTGAAAAATTGCCGATGGACCGTAGCCACCAAAGATGGTAGAAGATTCTATCCCTTTTTAGATGAGCATATGTCTGTGTGTTCGCGTGTTCCAGAACTCAGGCTATACTATTTTATCTACAGACTTGAAAAATTGCATCAGTACCACACTAGACCCCTTCTAAACCTGTTTTTATTTGTGAAAAAAAATATTGATCCTTTGGAGGCCTTGTTTTGACTGGTTTATTTATCATATCTAGATTCTGGAGGATCTAGATATTTATTACTCTATTTTAGATATTTTCTAGTGAAAATAACAAGTAGGATCTCCCCAATCCAAAAGTTTCTAGATGTTTTTTCACTCTATTCTAGATATTTTCCGCGGAAAGTACCAGTGGAAAAAGCGAGTGATGAAAAAATATAATTTATTCTGACTATATCTATTCTTCAATGGATTTTTCTTACACGACTTAAAATTTTGACGCTACGGTTGTTCAATCATTAACTGTGGTGGCGAGTCTTTATCAATTCTGTCAGCTTATCTCAGCTTAGCTTCGTGATTTTCTCTGGAACAGGTTTTATGGTAAATCTTCTCCAGACTCATGTAATCATTTCAGATTCTCACATGACTTCAAATGCTTATCGTGGATTTGTAATTATATGAATTCTTCTGTTCATCCAAGTATTTATCAAGTCTGTTCTTGGAAGAATTCAAATTTTTAGAGCGCTATTTCATTTGGTAAACTATTTCATATCTAAACTACGCAGATTTTGAAACTACGTTTTCGTATATCCAACTTGGTTCTTCGTTGGTACATTTCCTGGTTGTCTCCCCTGTTTCCTGTTCTTTGTGTATATTGTTCCAACTTCTTGATGGAGCTTAATAACCCTCTTGTCACACTTTCCGTTCATGGTTTCATATACTTCTATCATGTCTCCTCTTAGTCTTTGATATCAAAGAGGTTGGTAGCTTTAGTTTACTGTGTTGTCCTTCATGTGTTGAAATAGCCATTACAGGTACATGCTCTCCTGTGAACTCTTCTATTGAACTTCTATGGCACTTAGATAGTTAGCTTATCTTTGTCTGGCACAAGGTTGAAAGCATCAGGGATCAAACTCACTAAAGGAGTGAATGGTCTAGATTGTTAACCATCGCCTGTGCCTGTCGTTTTAAAATTTATCGAGTTGGAAGGCATCGATCCCACCGTATTGGAAGTACCACGACTGACACTTGTGAAATTGAAGTGAAAACTAGAAAAATATATTCATACCTCACCTAAGTGAATAACCGTAGCCAACACGTGCACCAGACCCGAGAATCCGAAAAATCATCTGAAATTATTCAAAAAGATAGATCTTTTATCTAAAATTCCCCTCTCCAAGTACCAACACAAGATTTGGGCATTGTAGGCCCGAAAATGACCATACAGATATCCAAAAGTCCTTCTTTTTTTATTTAAATGAAAAAAAAATTAGTACCCAGTGATGTACACATTTTCAAATGTGACCAGGAGCAACTGGACACTCGGACACACACACACACACACACACACACACACACACACACACACACTCTCTCTCTCTCTCTCTCTCTCACACACACATACACCTACCGACTCTCAAAGTGAGGAGAAAAGCTCGTACTATAACCCCAGCTAAAATTACTTGCAAATTTACAGTAACTTTATATCAATCTTACATTTAACCCTCTATATAACTCAAATCTACTATATCTAATTCTGTTCCTACATAAACATGTCGAATAAATTGTGCTATTAACTCAATCTCATTTACAGAACTATTGTCACTTAAAAACACCTGACCATGAGTAGATTTTTGCACACATGGTTTTACTCACGTTGTATTATTTTCAATATAACAATGGAAGCCCACATCTGATAGAATGCTCAAGTGTCCATTTCGCAATATGAATCTCTTGTAATTTGAATCTTTTGGTTGACTCACAATCAATTTTTTCTGATCAACATCCGGTAGATTGAAATATCCAACGGTATTTGTGTCTATTTCAACTGTTTTTGAATACTTTCTCCTTGCCTTACTAGTCTAATATTTGCTTCTTCTGAAAGTTTTCGGGGTCTGTGAATTCATGCAATAACTATATCCTTTTCTGGAAACCTCAATTCGATAGCTAGGGATTGTGACCCTTCAGACCAATCCGACTTTGTCATATCCAAAGAGTTGTGCACATGAATATATGCCCTTCTCCAAATTCAGTATTATTTTCTCTATCCTCTCTAAATAATCAAATATTTGATAAACTTATTTCTGCGTCAACATTTTTTGTGTTTCCGTTATACAGATAAATTATATTTTTTCTAATAAACAAATCTATTCATTCTCTTCGTTGGGAAGTAATTTTTTTAAATTGGTATATAACATTCCCAACATTCTCATTGAATGGTAATAATTTGTTTTAATTTTGTAGCAAGTGGACCGACTTAATTCCAGTTTATCACTATGACTGGTTTTGCCTGACCTCGATTTATCTCCCCCCTGGACATATTTTATTTTTGTCATCAGATGAGGTAAATCCTCTTTATTGTATCTCTGCTATTGGTCTTAACAGATACCGCAGCAACTTGTTACTTCTGACAAGTGTTTCATATTTCTGCCTCTTCTCATTTCTCTCTTTATACATTGTCTCTTGCTCAGTTCTAGTTGAGCCTGGGTTGTCCAACACTCCATCCAGTAACTTCCTTATGCGGCCGTAGTCACTTAATTCCAGTGCAATTTTTCTTCTTCTTCTTTATACATTACTAGTATAGGTCTTGGCCTGCTGTTATTTCCAGCACATAGCATTTTGTGTGCTACATAATCCGAACTTGTGGTTTCTCCATTTCGGAACTTTATTTCTTCTTTTAGATCAACGTCCCAGTTATTTCAATATTTTTTCAGATTTTCTTTGTTCTGTCAGATTTGCATAGATTAATTGATTGTTCTCCTGTAGAGCACTTTTTGACGTATCTTATATTGTTTTTTTTCCTCGCTAGCTACTCCAGCCCAACACCTATCATTTACTCACACTTCGTTATTATCAACTGAAATGGCTTCTTGGACTTCACTAACAATATCGGGTGTTTACGCCTGAATGCTTTTTTATTCCCTTCTTCAAATTATTGGTTCAGGTCATTTTTTTCCTACCTCAATTTTCTCAGTTGTATCTGAGGGGAAATACGAAGAATCTTGGGCCTTTTCAATTCTTTGTTCCTTTTTTACGTTCCTTGTCAACCCAGCTTATCCAATATAAGCTGGAGGAAACTAGTTATCTCAGTTTGTGCTTCGTATTAGTATTTCAGCTGTCATAGCTCATATTCTATCTAAGAAAAGGTTTGGCTTCGCTGACAATTGTGAAAATTTCAAATCAATACTTTCGTTTGTAATACTTATATCTAAATGCATTTAGAGCAATTCCAATTTATCATCATATTTTCTTTCTGGTCGGTTCCGAATTCCTCCATAATTTTATTCATTACTTTTTTCTCTTTCAGAGATTACAACTACACGCCAATTCCTCTGATTCACTGATTTCAATTAATTTGTGAGATGAATAATCGAAATGTGATTTCTTTTAATTTTCCGTTTTACATTCAGATATTCCAATTTCAAAAGTCCTTAAAAAAACCCATTTTTCTTTCCCTATCTAACAAGTAACCGCTAGGTTGACAATATGTATTCTATTTCATATATTATTTTTAAAATACGATGAAAAATAAACATTGTACAAAATAAACGGAAAAAAGAATGTTGGATGAGAAAACCCAGTAAACCGAGAAAGTTGAACAGTCAAGAGAAAAATAATTCCGATTTTAATGTAAGAAAAACAAAATTTAGATATAAGAAAGTCTACAATATAAGTATTTGTACGATAGACAGAAAAAACACTATCAGACATTGATAAATAGCCAAATAGTTGGACTATAAAGAATGTAAATATGAGAAAAAAATCTGCCGAAAAATTCGAAAATAAAAAAATTATTAATATTATTTTCATTGTAAACAAGTAATAATAATAATATAATACAATAATAAATAATATTAAATGCAATGATATTTATACATTAAACTTAAATTAGTACTTTAAATTGTTTAAAATTATATAATACATGAAATAAAATATAATACAAGCTTGGCTATGCTAGGGTCAAAATCCCTTGCTTTATCAAAATCTAAAAGGTTAACAAAACAGAATTCATTTCTCCATACAATATTATTCCTAAACTACGTGTTTCAATTCTTTTATTAATAGTTCCTGTAAATGAAATATGCAAACTTAAGCAAGCCGACCAAAGTTAAGCTTCAGAAGTAGGTGTGAATCCGTCATCATTTTTTGTGTACGTCACCGTATCTTTTTTATTCGTGTATGATGTCCTTCATTTTTTTTCCAGTCATTGACATCTGCCATTGTTACATACAAAAATAAATTCAAAACTCAGTGGTAAGAGCTTGACAAAAGAAAGAAAGAAAAAGCGTACTCAGTCTAATGGTCGACCCACCATTAGTGTCAAAAGCAAGGGTGAAAAATGTAGGGCTCCTAACTGGATTCGATCCCTGAAACTACTGATGTCTAGCAGAAAGTAAAAAACCGCTAAATTACGGTAACGCTACTAGAAACCGTAATCCATTTGTAATTTAATAACATGGTCGGACGAATACCTCGAAAACACGGACGAATATCTTCTGCCTTTTTAGAATTCTGAAGTCTTTATTTTGTTCGAAGATTCTATTATTATATTAACCGCTTAATGTCATCCTTGGTAGCGAGGTAATTTTAACTGAAAAGGAAAATAAATAGAATATATATACTTGCAAGTTTATAAAAATAACATTTTTCATAATAGAAATTCAATATTTACAAAAAAAAAAAAAAAAATACCAAGAATTCAGTAACGCAAGTTGACACGATGTGACGTTATGGAACCACTCATTCTTTTTTTTACCTGTTTCTATCTTATCCATGTCTTACATTTAGAAATCTTAAATTCAACGTCTTTCTAGTTGCTATAGTTAGGTCAACTTTCTAGGAGTTTGACAATGTATTATTGCAATCTCTTTGGTGAACATATCCTGAGGCATAAAGAGCCTCTGCTATGGCTCAGCTTTAATACAAAATATATGCTCAGCCTTGGGAGCTGAGCCACACACACACACACACACAAATATATATATGTATATATATATATATATATATATATATATATATATACACACACATATATATATATATATAATCATCAGTCATCATAAGACTGATACTGGCTAAAGGCCTTTTCCATCATCTTACTTATAGGTATACACTTACTTTATCCATTTGAAAAGATGTAAAGAAGCTCAAGAGATTCTCCATAGGGCGGGAATCTCGTAATTCCTCGTAACGGTCAGTAGAGCATACCTCTAATCATAAAGAGCCTCGCTACAGCTTGAATATATTGCGTAAACCCCACACACGTCTGCGCACACAAATACGCAATCATAAACACGTATACATACGCAGGCAAACACATCGTGTGACGATGCAGGAGCCTACAAGAGCGCACATACGATTAGAGCAGATAATTCCTTCCAAAATGTTCAGTATTCTCCAAAACAGCACAGTTCAAAATGTTATAATTCAAATTTTTTCCGGCTTATATTTCGTAATATTAATTAGTACAGCAATACTTTCACCATAAATCATTAAAAATCTACACTAATTAAAACTGCAGTACCCAAAGTATCGCAATACATATATATATATATATATATATATATATATATATATATATATATATATATATATATATATACATATATATATATGTATATACAACTCTTAGATCAGGTTATATATATATATATATATATATATATATATATATATATATATATATATATATATATATATATTGATATCATAGTTGAAATCCCATCAAAGGAGACGTCTAATTAAAAATCGCCCGCAGTTAAAAAATATCTTCTTTTCCTAGGACGACACAGTATTTATTTCTTTCGAAATAAATTTAAAGGAAGCGCCATTTAAAAAAGAAAAAATTTCATTTTAAATCGAAGACTTATCCTCTCTGAATGTCCCCAAGGATATGATGATATCAAGAAAGGGTAGCCATTTTGACAGAATTAAACAATATCTCTGCCCTGGACATTTCGTTAGAAACCATCAACCAAAATTGTTGCCAAAATTACCAATATTGGTTTCTTCAGTTTTTACGTGAACCTGGCAATGTATGTATGTGCCACGTGTACAGGCTGCACCATTAGAGTTATAGAGCCGCAAATTCAAGCACTCATTACATCGGTTACATACGGATGTTTTTAAAAAATCCCATCCAAAAAAGTTTGAAAATGGGCGTTCAGTTTACAAATTAAATTCATGATAAATTGGTTCCATAGTTTATGTCCTGTAGTATCCACGTTTTTTTTTATTTTTTTGAAAATCTGGACTCATCTTAGTGATCACTGTCCAACATAAGGTGGGAGACGTGATTTATTCATTGATCACCTCTTTTTTCCAATTTTTCACGGATCACTCCCCAAATGGCATGCTGCCAAAATAGTTTGGTCACAAGACGGTTTCTATTGTTGTTTTTCTTCTTTCACTTTTTTAACATTTTTTAGAAATTGATATTCGAACAACTGAAGAAGAAACGAGTCTATAAAAGTATCAATAATATCATTTCGATGTCTGAACCGTCAAAAATATCAGCGTATATGTAATGGAATACAAAGAAATAGATGTATAATTCGACAGAATAATCATAAATGCGTTATGTTACTTGAAATTCTATTCAAAATGACTCCCCGTTGATACATAGAGAGTGAGTCACTCGGTCTAGACAGTGTGAAAAGAAATAAATGATTGAAGAAAAATGGGATTGCAGCAGGAAGTAAACCTGCGACCAATAAGCCGGTAGCCGCTTCAAGGTAGATTCGAATAGCACCTTGAAAGTTGAAGGTCAAAAATGCATTTCATATATGTGTATAATTGAAACTTGCATTGCAATGAGCTTGCAAAATGGTAGTCGAATTTACCATAAACAGATTTTTATGGACAAACTTAAGTGAGGCCTGGAATTGACTTCGTTTTCTACCGTAGCAACAACAATTCTCACCTAGCTTAACCTAAGGGGAGTAAAGACATTGCTTTTTTTCTGCCATATTTATGCTAGAAATACGAAAGGGCTTATTTAATTCAGATGAATGTATAAATATATTTTCACGAAAAATATAATTTTGATATTTTTCATTTTAGTATATATATAATAAAAACGTCGCTGTGATCATCTACAGTTGGAATAAAAGTGAGAATGCTGTTTGAACCTGCTGCAAACAGGCTTGTTATTTTTTGTTTGCATTTTTTATTTCTTTGATTTAAAAAAGAATTCACTACATCATCACGTTGTAACCTACATAACGATAATATTCATGAGTTGCGTGATCAAGGAAAAATAAATACATAAATAAATATGTAAAAAATACATGAATAAATACATAAATAGATACATGAATAGAAAAATAAATACATGAATAAATATGTAAAAAATACATAAATAAATACATAGATAGATACATGAATACAAAAATAAATACATGAATGAATAAAAAAATTATAAAAATACATAAATAAATACATAGATAGATACATGAATACAAAAATAAATACATGAATGAATAAAAAAATTATAAAAATACATAAATAAATACATAGATAGATACATGAATACAAAAATAAATACATGAATGAATAAAAAAATTATAAAAATACATAAATAAATACATTAGTGAATAGATACATACACAGGTACATAAATACATGTTTGAATAAATACACGAATGAATGAATACATAAATGATTGATTACATAAATGAATACATACATAAATACATGAATTTAATGTAAATGAATACATGAATAAATGAACACATAAATAAATCCATAAATAGATACATAAATAAATATACAAATAAATAAATATATAAATGATCAAATACATGATCAAATACTGAATAAATAATAAATGAATAAATACACAGATAAATAAATACATGAATAAATAAATACGTAATTAGATACATAAATGATTAAATACATAAGTATATAAATACGTAAATAAATGAAAAAATACCAATAGCCTATTATCATGGTTGGATAAATTGAAATTTCGCTTTGAACTTTCTTGTGTTTTGTGATTTATTCCTATTCACGGTTATCTACAGGGTGATACAAATAGGGCATTTGACCCCCCCCTAGTTTGAAAGTTGGAACCTTACAGTCAATTTTTACATATACCATTAATTCATTGTTCTAGTATAAAGAGATGGCACTATTCTCTACTGGTGACAGGTTTCTTTTGTTTATTTTTGGTCATACTAAACGAGGCCTTTCAGTCACTTTTCACAACTGAAGGATTAGAAAGAAGAAGCGAGTTATTTATGCCATTGAATCAAGAATCATCATCATCATCATCATCATCATCATCATCATCATCATCATCATCATCATCATCATCATCATCATCATCATCATCATCAGTCTTTTAACGTCCGTCGTTGGACATAGACCTTCCCCGGTATTCATCACACTTCTCTATCATGGGCGTCGCGGAGCCAGTACTTTCATAAAAAATAAATAAATAGCTTATTGATCGTAAAATGGTGAAGATGAAAACACAAGAACAATATATGTTTAATCATCATCTGTCTTTGGACATAGACCTTCCCCAGAATTAACCACACCTCACTATCGTGGGCGCCACGGAGCCAATCTTTTTTTCTGAACGTGTCCTGTTTGTCACGCCATCTCATATTCTACCGGCCTCAGTTCTGCATGTTATCCCTGGGGATCCATGTTGCGATTTGTGATGTCCATCGACTGTCTGCCATTCTTGTAAACTAACCAGCCCGTTGCCATTTGAGTTTCCAGATGGTTTCTATGAAATGAAGACTAAACATACCAACATCGGGTAAGGCTCTTGTTCAACCATGATTAAAACATGTTGAGTTCGTACTCGTCGGGAAAAAAAATTCAGAAGAGAGTTTACTCAACACGATGGATGTTCTTCCGAAGAAGCGCTTACGAGAGATATTCAATATTAGTCATTTTACCCCCATGAAAGGAGATAGTGGGATTTTAATCACAACTCAACGCTCCTACTCATTATAACAAAAGTAATGGCTTTATTCTCGACATGTGACTTTGAATCTTAATTCTTTTCATTAACCACGGCAGTTGATTGAATCGTGTATCAATAAGATCATTAACGCTTATGTGCTAATTAATATCGACGTTGTTTCTACCTGGAATTTTCTTTTTTTTTTGCCCTTCTTCTTCGAACGTTGTTGAGCCTCGTTGTGGAACGATTGGGTGAGAAAGTGATTGGTTTTCCTTCCGACTGCTTTCATATGGAAGGTGTGAACGAGGTTAGAATCACTTAATTAATAAGTCGAGGAGGAAACGAAGGCGGAACGCTGTCTCATTGGTCATTGATTTGCGTTCTTGGTCGTTCGATAATTATGCAATATTATCGCAGAAAGGTTATTCATACCAGCTTATTTCATCTATTATATTATTTTGCAATAATCAATCTTTGCATGAACTACTTCTTTTTTGAACTTTCGACTTCACACTGAGCCTAAAACGGTTCCAGTATGTCCTAAATTGGATGTATGTGAAAGCAGAATTAAGATATGGTTCCCTCTTTCACAAAAAATATGGCGTCCTCGTTCGCTCTAACCCCGAAAATGATGATCTGATTCCATGAATTTCTATCTACTGCTAAAAGTCTAATTAATTCAAGCGAATTCGGTATGTGTGCTAAACTCAATGGACCTCGGGGAAGGTTTTTTTTAATTTCTTATTTTTAAGTAAATATGTTATCTTCCTTTAAAAGTGGTTAAACTCCGTTATAGAGCAATTGGGTGGGAAAATAATTGGTTTTTCTTCTGATTGGTTCCATGTGGAGTGATAACGAGGCTGGAATCACTTAATTAATAAGTTGTGGAGGACATGAAGGCGGGTTGACGGTTTACTGGACATTGATTAACGCTTCTCGTTTTGGTCGTTTTATAATCATGTATTCCAATTGCAGAAAGGTTATTCATTCTGACTCACTTTAATGAAAACTGTCAAGCAGAACTGTCAACATAAGTCAACGCAGGTTTCTTCAGTTTTTAAACGATTCTCATTGAGAACATACCACTATCTCAGTCACAAAGCTGATAAAGGCTGATAAACCGACTGGAAATGTGTGTCCGTAAGAAACCATGAACCAAAAATCTCAACATAGGTCTCTTTCATTTTTAAGTGATTCTGCCCGGCTATGTACGCCTGTATGCTTTACGTGTCGCACCAATGGAGCTAGACGGCTGAAAATTTCTACGTTTACTCACTATTACGTTTCAAAAGGAATACTTCTAGAAAATTCCATCCCCCCACTTCCCCTTAAAAAAGGGGGGGATTCGATTTACAATATAAGTCCTTGCTAAATCGGTCCCTTTGGTTGTGCCTAGTAGCGTCCACACCTCATTTTTTATTCAGGGTTTTTAGTGATCTCCCCCTCCCCCCAAAGAGAAATAACTTATTAATTGATCACCCATTTGCCAAATACGCTTAGTTGCCGAAGAATACTGATCACGAGACGGTTTCTATGCGTGATTAACAAGTGACTAACGAGATACATCTTCAAATAGATGAATACCTCAGCCATCGGCTAATGTGCAAAGGTTCCTATTGGAACACGCACGTGCCGAGACGGACGGGAATAGAAGCTGACCCATGTGCATGTTCAGCAGCCTTCTATCATCCGTCATTGGAATTCCATAGGATTTGCCAGACCTCTCTATCATGGGAATCGCGGTCTCGTCTAGTTTGTCTCGCCCGTCTTATATATTCTGCCGGTCAACGTTTCGCATGTGATCCCTGGGATCCACGTTGTGAGTCGTGGTATCCAGCGATTGGCTTGCAATTCGAGTTTTATAATAGATTTTCTGATTTCCAAGACTCCTGTTTTTATTGTCCCCTGATATACTGTGCTATTCTGTGATCTCTCGAACACGATCCTTTCATGTGCAAATTGCATAGTTTTCAATTTGAGGGCCTGTCTCTTGGTTCAGTTCTGTGTTCCCTCATCTTCTTAGTCTAGGTTTCCCAAGACCATCTCGAGAACAGTGCAAAGACCCAGAAAAGTTCGTGTACGTGCACACACATATACATGTGCAATCACAGTTACGTGCTCACACACACACACACACACACACATACACACACATATATATACAATTAGAATGCACGAATATATGTGTGAAATGAAGCAACATTTGTTGGCGTGTGGGTGTATACTTACATACGTATGAGAGAATGAGTGAGGTAATATTCAAAAATTAATTTACCGATTTATGAATATGCATGCACATAGATATGCATTTGCGTGCAAGCGCTTACGTTTCTATGTAGCGAGACATTTATGCGTATAGCCCCGATATTCGCATGTGAAAACACATGCACACACACACGCACACACACACGCACACACGTGCACATATATATACAGATACAGGACAACATGCACATATATGCGTGCAAATCTTTACTTTGAGTCTAATTGTTTGACTTGCCGGTTTATATAGTCTAGCATCTACAGGGCAGGTGAGAATTATCATTCCATTAAAAATTAAAGACCTGCACGAGCCATGATCTCCCGCTCCGTGACTTTATTTCTATGGAGCTAGCCAAAGGATGAGGTGTCTCGCACTGAAACACAAACTTTGGATCAACAAGAGGGGCACTTTCAGCACGTCATGGCCAACATACCGCCGGACTCCCTGCAAGGTATATCGAACCGTACAGAATCGCTCAAAAATTGGTGGACACCTTCGATACCTCCGTTGAATCTTATCACAACAGATAAATTCTACCATTCTATGGTTCAAAGTAAAACAAGTTTGATTTCAATAGACAAATAAATATAAAGTCATTACTAATTTTCAATACAGAATTTCTTTTATCCAGCCCTGTACATATGATGCACGCACGCACATAAACATTAAAACTCATACTTATATATATACATGAGAGTGGAATGACAATATCAGATGGCCATACTGTACAAATGGTTCTATCATTTTGTTTTGTCAAAGTTGCCTTGATAAAAAACGCGGAGATATAAAAGAAATGATATTTTATAAGCGGCCTGTGACTATATATGCATAAATATTTATCTCTGGTGACAGTTTTTGGTGTTGAAGTCAAAGTGAAAGCTTGGACTATGAATATCAATTTTCGAGGCAGACAAACTCTCCTGGCATGGGATATTGGCGGAACACAATCTTTACATTTTTTTATTCTCTCGTTTGACACTAAACCAAACTTAGCTTACTGCACATCTGCATATACACAAGCATTCAAGAGATGATGGAAATTTTAAGATGCGTCCATGCATCTCTATAAGACGCTTTTAGGTCGGTCCACACTATGTCGAATATCAATCCCCTCCGCTGTATCGTGTTGGATTGATATGTTCGTTCTGCTATTACTATCACTGATGGTGGACACATCGTTGAACTTATGGTTCTTGCTTCTTCTGTGTATCAGGTCAATAAAGACAGGTCAATTCAACTCGGGAGAAACAAGACGAAGAAGAGTGACAGTATAAAATATGTGTGTACATGTGTATTTGCAGCTGTTTGTTGTATTACGACTCTACAGTATGGCTATAAACAATCGATTATCCCATCCAGTACCACGAAGCAGAATTGAAACCTTCGCTTCAGACCTGGGGGCCGGTATCCTACCGCTAGGCCACGAAACTGGACGGGCAGTTAAGCTGAATTTAAGCGATATATTCTATTTTTGCCTAAATCCCCGATCTACCAAAGCGCTCTATTCCTATGGAACAGCATTGCATAATGCTTACAATGAACGAGTGCTCAATCCTGAATAGAAGAGCATTAATAATATATATATATATATATATATATATATATATATATATATATATATATATATATATATATATATATATACACGCTCACACACACACACACACACACACACACACACATATATATATATATATATATATATATATATATATGCGTGTTTATGCGTGAGTTTGTGGTTACGTGTCTGTGTATACATGTGTATTTCAAGAAGCGTACATGTTTAATGCATTGGAGTTTAAAAAATGTTGCGGTTCAGTACAAATTCAAGTTGATCACAAATTCAAGTTTGCACGAACACGCGCACAGACAGAGTGAAATGTGCATGAACACATATACATGCAGAAACACTCATACATACGACCGTACACCAAGTAAACACATACATATATACACACTCTCTCTCTCTCTCTCACACACACACACCCATATACCAACACCCGCACACGCACACACATATAAATAAAGACTGTCTTTGTAAAAAAACAAAAAACAAAGTTGTGTCGTCAAACTAATTAGTAAACCAAGCCTCGAAGCACAGAAGTTGAAGAGAGCAAATTTATCCAAACATCTGCAGTGGGATATTTAATCAAATTTACCAAAAGAACAAGTCTGGTTAGTAGCTCGATAGAAATTGTCAAGTGACCAATGTGTTTTGACCAAATGACGTGTTAGGGATAATCAGTTAAAAAATTTGGAAAAGTTGGTGGTCAATGAAGTTACATATTTCGCCTCGGGATTTGCTATGTATAAACCAATACATTTTTGACACCCCAGAACACTGGCTCTTTCTTTGGGAATTGAAACATTTCCTCCCAAAATGTTGGTCGAGAATTTAGCACAAATTAGACAGAATATTTACAACAGGAATCGTGAAATGATTTCAACTATTTTCAAGTGAGAACCTAACAATTTCAGCATATACTTAGCATATCAGTCGACTTTATAACCATCAATCCCCCCCACATAGCTCATTCCCCCTCCCCCGTAATTGATCATTATACCCCATGAACTTGACTCTCTCTTGGAGTTGATTTATCCAGTGAGTACTGGATCGAACTTGAATTAACAACAAGTTTTAGGGTCGCAGTAACCTAACCAAAATATCGACCCTCAAACTGAGAACCATGCAGCGTGTACAGAAGAGAACCATCCCCAACATCGAACCGTGAGATCACAGACAGCTCAGTATGTCGGAGGAAAAACTGAATCATCACAGAAACCATTGACTGGTCATGTTGAACGAATGTTAGACAACCGCCTAACGACTCAAAATGCAGATCTATCGAGATCGTATGCGAAACTATAGCCGGCAAAATATGAGATGGCGTGACGAACTATACAAGTTCATGAAGTATTAGCTCTGCGAAACTGGGAATGTGTGTATGCAATGACAGATACTAAAAGGCTGATGATATACTGTTACAAATGGTAATCGGCTTGTCAACGAAGGGCCTGAAAGGGAGTGTCTGGCATTCCGTAATGTCTACCCCATCTATGAATTCTGTGAAAGTGATTTTTGACAAAATGCAATAAAAGTAACCGAATGATTGACTGATTGCGTGGTTTCTATTATTGAAGATATTACAGCTTATTACCGAAACCTATAAGGAGAGCATATATCTCTCTTTGTTTCGCAATATCCATCTCAATCTCTGTCTCTGTCTGTCCGTCTCTCCCCCTCTCTCTCTATATATGTATGTATATATATGCATATATACATATATATATATATATATATATATATATATATATATATATATATATATATATATATATATATATATATATCGGTCCGTTCATATCTATCTATCGATCTCTGTTCATATCTATCTATCTAATTATCTATCTCAGCTGACTTATACGCCGGTATATACTGGATGAATCAACCCCGCAAGCCAAGTTCATTGGGCACAATGATCTATCACGAAAGAGAGGGAATGATCTATTGGGGGTGAATTGATGATTAAAAAGTCGGTTTATACGCCGGTATATGCTGAAATTGTTAGATTCTGACTTGAAAATAGTCGTAATCATTTTACAATTCCTGTAGTAAATATTGTGTCTAATTTGCCCTAAATTCTCAACCAACATTTCGGGAAGAAATGTTCCATTTAAAAAAAAAATGAGTCAAAGTTCTGGCATGTAGGAAATGTATTGCTTTATATAGAGCCAAACCCGAGGCGAGATAGGTAACTTCATTGATTGCCGACTTTTCTAAATTTTTCAACTGATTATCCCTAACAGGCCATTCCGTCAAAAGACATTGGTCACTCGACAATTTCTATCGAGCTACTAACCAGACTTTTTCTTTTGGTAAATTCAATTAAATATCCAACTCTTATATCTCAGTAGACATTGGTATTTTCATATCTATCTTCATCAATGGACATCGGTATCTTTTCATCTATCTACGTCAGAAGACATTGGTATCTTCATACCTATCTACATCAGTTCTTATCGATCTATCTATTTTTCCATCTATATATCTCTGTTACTATCTATTTATCTCAATCTATCTCCCTTAATCTCCCTTTGTCCCACAATATCTATCCATCTATCTATCTATCCATCCATCTATCTATCACAATTCATCCCTCTCAATCCATCTATTTCAGTCTCTGTTCATATCTATCAATCTATCGATCCATCAATTCGTATCTCTTTCTCTTTATATATATATATCTTCATATCTATCAACATCAGTTTCTATCCATCTATCTATCAATCTATCTATCTATCTATCTATCTATCTATTTATCTATCTATCTATCTATCTATCCATCTATCTATCTTTATATTTTTATATCTGTTTCTATCAGCTGAATTTAAAAGGGACAAAATTACCAGGTTCCCAACACGGAGAAGTCCAGATCGCATCGTGAAGGGCGTGGAATTCAGATAAACACATACCGCTTGAGTTATTGCGACATTAGAGAAGGGGGATAACTCAATACTCATCTAATCTATTTTCCCTCAATAATTATGTAAAAGGCACATGCGCATCTGGTTAACGTCTTGTCATTCACACCAGAATGAAGTCTCTCAGTTACTGTCATTTGATTTCCCGGGACGCGAAAACGTGTAAGTTATCCAAGAAAGACGTTTCTGAACAAATGATTGTGATATCATCGAATTGGGAGAAAACAATGGCGTTTTAATTGTCGGATCTCCGATGATCATCTGATGGACAAACCAACATAAGCAAATGAACCAATGCATCCTCCCAATAGTCACTTATGGAGCTGAAACATGGAACCTATCCAAGAGATAGATCTGCAAACTGAGAACCATGCAATGTGCACATGAAAGAATTATGCTGGGCCTCTCATGGAGAGACTACAAGACAGCACAGTACATTCGAGAGAAGACAAGCGTAAGGGACATCATAGAATCCATTAAAATGCTCAAATGGTGGTGGGCTGGCCATGCTGCAAGAATGGCAGAGAACTGATGGACATCACGACTCACGACATAGATCCCCCGAGATCACATGCGCAACCAAGGCCGGCAGAATATTAGATGGAGAGACAAGCTAGACAAGTTCAGGAAGTACTGGCTCTGCGACGCCCATGAAGTGTGGCAAATCCTGGGGACGGTCTATGTCCAATGACGGACGTTGAAAACTGATGATGATGATGATACGCTCAAAAAACGATTAGAAACGATTTAAAAAAATCCATTTGTATCAGGTTCGTTCATCTGTATCAATATTCCTTTTACCTCTACTAATGAAATTGGAAGATGTGTATGTGATCACGTCCATCTGTTTGTCAACGCAATATCTCCAAAGGTTCTCAATTAATTGCAAAGATGTTTTGTCAGTGGACTACGGACGAAGGAAGTTTCGTTAAATGTTGGTGTGTACCCCGGGATTCGATTCCCTCTGATTGATATCTTCTAATTTATAAGAACTGTCAGCCAAAACTCTTACCCAAACTGTCCACAAAGGTTTTTTCAGTTTTCAAGTTGGTCTGGCTGGTTGGCTGGCTGGCTATCTATGTATGTATGAATGCATTCATGTATATATTTCGCATATAGGCTGTATCGATGGTGTATATAAATATTTAGTGGATGTTCAGTTTGCCATGTAAGTTTATGCTAAATTGATCTCGTAGTTTGTGTCTGGCAGCATTCACGTTTGGTTTTTTTTTCGAAAATTCAGTATCCTCTAGTCCCCCAAAAGACCGGAAAAGTAAATTATCAGTTAATAACCTTTTTTCCGACTTTTTTCAATTGATCACCTCTTTGAAAAAGGGTTTCCGCTGAGAGACTAACCGTACCTGTTTTATATATCTTCTATGTATTTATATGTATTCAGTTTGCAAGTTTTTTTCTTTTGCACAGTGTATCCAAGAGTTCTCAATTTTTTCCATATATATTTCGTGGGAAAGCGGACTATAGAGGAAAAAAAAAACTTGAATTGATATTGGGGTGGATCCAGCAAGCTTTTCGATTGGGAAATATTCTCCCATCTACTGATAATACAGTCCAAAAATTTAAAAAGAAATGGAAACCTACAATTCCACCACATCTACATATCTCCATATACAGACGTATATGAATTGATTTTTATTCAGTTTCTAGAAAAAATATAAACCGACAATATTACCCAATCTACATTGGAGCTGTATATGAACTGACTTTCATTCAGTTTTAAGTGTATGTCGTTGACAGTGCACTTTCTGGGTACGACTTTAAAAGTGATGGTGAATAAAAAAGCACGATCATTTTTGCACAAGCCTATTACTATATACTAATATATATTTACATGTGTTGGATCATATGAAATATACAAGCTGAATACTCAAACGTTTACTAATAGTATCACACACATATACATGAACAAAATCACACACACATGAATACACATACAATGTGCTTCGTTCCAGCACTCGTAGACCTTTTAAACCCATTATCTTTATTTACGAGAATTGATGATACGTTATTTATGGAACTTGAACGCTATTCTTTTTTGATTTGTGAAAAGCAATGAAAATCATCCGATGCAAAATTCTATTTCTGTTCTGTCTTTGATGCGTAGAATTTATTTATGGTTAAAAGTTTACTCAGGTTTTTAAAAGCTTTTTTCAAATACATTCGGCAGATACATTGCTCTGTGTTTCATCGATAATTTATAATCTCATCTTTGAATAAATCTCTCTTTTTATTTACTCACGAAATCTTACTTATTCTCACACACCCACACAAACCTATATATATATATATATATATATATATATATATATATATATATATATATATATATATATATATATATATATATGCATGCAGAAGCCAAAAAAACTGTTTGGGATCCAAATTCGCATTTTCTCTATTCTCAGTCTGTATCTTCTCTATTTGTTTCTTTTAATGCGACAATTATGTTATTGAGAAATGGATAGACATGATCCGACCAAATGGTCATGAATTGCGTTATATTATATAACATCTCTTATTCGAAATAATCTTCTGTCATCACAGGGTTAATATATCACTTGGCCTAAAAAAACGTAATTAAAACAAATAATTAAAGAAAAATGGGGCTGCTGGAATAGAATCTGCGACTGATACGGTAGCTACTTCAACGTTGTGATGCTCTTATCGCATTATATAACGCTACTCAGATAAAAAGGGCAAATAGATAAAAATATACCACTAAACCTGCACACTATCCCATCCCACAAAACAGCTTCAAGGACAAATTATGGAACTGGAAAAACGCTGGGTACAGTGAATTGACAATGGAGAAAACAAGTCCCACGAAACTGCAAGTAAAACAATAAATTTGTTTTTGAATATGTCTGGTTTCTTTTTTAATACAACTTTGATATATATATATATATATATATATATATATATATATATATATATATGTATATTGTTGTGTCATCCACGGACAGCTGTTTCGATGTTTTGCATCTCTTCAGTGTGGCTATCGACTTTAACCCATCCAGTACGAGGAAGAATTGAAACCCTCAAATCGGACCCGGAGGCCGATATCCTCTCTCTAGACTACGGAACTGGGTGGTCAGTAAGGCTGAATTTATGCGATATAATCATTTACGCAGAAACTTTCCATTCACCAGAGTGCTATATTCCTATGGAAGAGCATTGCATATATATATATATATATATATATATATATATATATATATATATATTCGAGAAATGGAATATTTGGTCCGACAGAATGAATTATGAAGTGTATCATTTTTTTGCATGAACTTATTTGAAGTGATCTCTTGTCGTTACACGGTTAATATATCACTCAGTTTAGACAACGTATATAAAATAAACAATTGGAGAAAATACGGCTGCTGCAGGAATCGAAGATGCCATCAATAAGATAGATGCTTCAATTCTCAGTCTATTTGTCACTTTCAATGCAACAGATATGTATTTAAGAAATGGACATATTTGGTCCGAAAGGATGAAATATCATCATCATCATCAGCATCATCATCATCATCATCATCAGTCTTTTATCGTCCGTCGTTGGACATAGATCTGCCCTAGGATTCGCCACATCTCTCTATCATGGACGCTGCAGAGCTAATACTTTCTGAATTTGTCTAGTTCGTCTCTGCATCTTGTGTTCTGCCGGTCTCGGTTGCACATGTGATCTGTGGGGATCCATGTTGTGAGTCGTGATGTCCATCAGTTGTCTTTCATTCTCGCAGCATGATCAGCCATTTGAGTTTTCTAATAGATTCTATGATGTCTCGAATCTCCGTTTTCTTCCTGATATATGGTGCCGTCTCATGATCTCTCCATGTGAGGTTCAGCATGATTCTCTCATGTGCACATTGCATGTATCTCAGTTTGCAGGTTTGTCTCTTGGCTAGGTTCCATTGGGGCCTCCGATTCGAATGAAATATAAATTGCGTTATATTATATGGAAACCTATTTGAAATGACCTCCCGTCGTTACACGGTTAACATATCACTCAATTTAGACAACTCCGCTACGTTGAAACGGCTCCCCTATCGGTGGTAAGTTCGATTCCTGCAGCAGCCACATTTTCTTCAATTGTTTATTCTATTTACGTTGTCTACGTTGAGTGATATATTGACCGTGTAACGACGGAGGATCATTAAAAATAATTTTCTATATAACATAATACAATTCATAATTCATGCACACACACACACACACATATATATATATATATATATATATATACATATATATATATATATATATATATCCAATAAATAATTTTGGAATCCTCTCTACAAATTATAAAGATGACCCACTGAGTCTTGAGGAAAATCAATATGAAATCCCATTTATACCCTGCTTTGAACGTATTCCTCTGTATTCTGGGTTTGAATTAGATAAAGAATCATGTATTACCTTATGTGTTTCAGCTTTAAACCTTTAAATATTATATGTTACGGTTATTAGGAGATTATCTAGAAAGTCCTGGCAGTATACAATATTGTTAACTGTTACGTTTATAGCTTCAATGTTATACAGTTACGTATATTGATTATTCATAAGAGAAATAAGATATCATATTTATGTAAGTGAGAATTACTCCAATATGCAGTGTTGTTTAATTTCTATTTTATTTTATATATCAAGTTATCATCCGATATGTTAATGTCTATGTACTTTGAGAAAAAAATCCTTTGATATATATGTATAATGTACAGCTTATCGTTTTTCCATCCATCGTGCAAAAGAATATAAAGCGTGCCAAACATTTTATGCAAAAGCATTATATTATTGTAGATTTAGCTTACAAAAGATAAAAGAAAAAATATGTCATCAGAAATGTAGACAATACTGACTTGATCCAACGTAGACATTATGCGGACAAGTGAACAATTATGGGTACAGCCTTGCATTTTAACAGTACAAAACTATTAGGTTACCACTACGAAAATATTATGTTATGGGTTATAAGAGTGATTATCCTATGGCCAAAGAGTTTGGATAAGGCAGACAACTCTTGGAATAGCAAAACTTCCTACAGGAGACCTCAAACAGGGGAGAAATTAATTGAAGACCCTTTAGTTTCTCTCTCATAATGTCTTTTTAATTAGGTGACCGTAATTGGCTATCTATCTGTAGGGGTTCCAACCCCGCTTTATCCTATAATTAGATTCATTTACGATATTTTTATAGTCCTTTTGGTGTCAGAAAAAGGTTATTCTGTGACTTCTTATGTCTGACCAGACATTTTAGTATACTTCACTTAGAGGATCTGAGAAGGGACAAATGTCTCGAATCAAGTGCATTGTCAGAGGAATCTCCGCCATGATCAGCAAGATATTCGACGAGACTGATCGAGGTAAGGTGTTCAAATCATCACGATGCCGAATTCTCCGCAATCTTTCTAACTGTATCAAGCCTGATATTCAAACGTGTTTGAAGTCCTGACACAAGGTTAAATGTCTGGATTAGACGAGTGTACTTGAAAACTGACATCAATGTTTCTTTTGTTTTTTTATATTAACGAGTGCCTGCTTATATGGACTTTTGTGGACTGGGTGGGTGTGGGGCGTGATGGCTTTCTTTGAACGTTTGCTCACCGCGGATGCAGCATGGCATTGAACAGAAGACACAAAACTAATATTGGGATTCAAAATTGAATTTTCATTTCTCCTCTTCGGCCGAACGAAAATACAGAGTCTTCAATTGAGAGATAGAGAGAGAGAGAGAGAGAGAGAGAGTCAGCAAACAAGCTTGTCGAGGGAGTGAGACAATAAGAGAGAGAGAGAGAGAGAGAGAGAGAGAGAGAGAGAGAGAGAGAGAGAGAGAGAGAGAGAGAGCTCAATGTCTTTCTACAGCCAGCGACCAACCATGGACAAACTATTTATCCTCTTTACTCTGTGTGCTCTGTTTGGTAACCGAATTTTGGTCTCATTTTTAAAGGCAAGGATCACTTTTGATATCTTTTTTTACAAAATTAACTTACCCTCTTCTATACCTAAAGGATCATCTAACCTTTTCTTCTAATTTCCTCTTGCTTTCTTCTTTTTCTCACAGAACCAAATTTACTCTGTAACTTTTTTTTTGACCATATATTTTAGTATACTCCACTTATATCCACGCCAAAAGTTTCTTAACAAAAAAATGCTTTTTAAAGATAAAATAAGATATTCAACAAAATCAAATAGTCGATTAAAGAGTCTTATCAGCCCTCATAATGTAACAGATTGTGTGCAGAGTGGATGGCAAAAGGAAGAGCAACGTGTGCAAAGCAACTAAAGAGTTATGTTCTGGGCTTGAATTATAGTAGATAAGTTAGTTAAATCTTACCGTGTGACGGACAGAGAAAAAAAAAATGATTCCTCCGGCAATTCTGGAAGACATTTTTAGCTCTGGTTTATGAACAAATCTCTCAGCCTACAGAAGAAACTTATCTTCATGCAAGACAATGTTCCTTCGAACAGTGTGCATGCCACAGTCAACTCTCAGACTAAAATGAGTTTAAAAAATGGTGAATTAATGAAGTGGTCAACATTTTCTCCAAATCTCAAAACCAATTAAAAAATCTCTGGGGTATCTTCAAGAGGAAATTATATAAAGATGGGCGTCAGTTTGTAATTGAATTGTAATAAGTGCAGAAGATATTACAGTTAGAGAAAAATGATGATTTAATCTGGCAATGAGGTCAGATAAAAAAAAATCAACTTCCCCAAAAAGGTTTTACTTGACCAGCAACTAATATCTCTTAAATGATTGGTGGACAACGGTTTTTGTATCGGAGATTTTGGCCTTAAAATTGCACGCCGTTAATTTAAAAGCTTCAGTACTTCATGTATACAAGTTTTTATAGCTTGCTTAAACTTTCTTAATTTCGTGTTCCAGTAAATCATTTAATCTATATGATATTAGTTTATTACAGTATTTCTCTCCTAGTTTAATAATTTGGCACGATAAACATTGAGGAATTGCAAAACACACCTCGTATTATTAACCAAAAGTACATTCAAGTTCAGTATTTACAAGCATTGAATAATAATGCTCAGCAGATATTTGTGTAAAGAAGTATCCGACTTGTTCCACTGTAGCAGAATTAGGAAAGCAAAAACGTATCTGCATAATAATTTGACACGCGCAGTAGAATCAGTAAGAACCAACATTTTCTTTCCCGGGGGAATAAGGGTAATCAGAATACCTGTCTTGTTTTCTCGAAGGAATTTTACCACCTGATATTGTTATCAGGCAATTGGATTTGATCACCCAAGACGCTTCACAATCTTTTAGACAGGAGAAGATAATATAAAGCTAGGAAATCTCCAATTTCTAGCTTCCAAATTTTGCTGAAGGGATATTGTCCTTTGAGAACACTTGAGGATTGGCACTTGACTTTTCTTTTGTAAGAAGACGATCTCGTATATTCTTGCTGAGTTCCGATCGTCGTAGTCAATAAAGGCCCTGACGGTGGAATCAGTGAGGATTGTTTATGTTCACTTTGCGCTGAAGCTCAAAAGCTCGTGAATCGATCTCTTTTTCCTTAGATGTCGGATTGAGCTATTTAGCCTCGTTAAGGCAACCAGTCTTGGAGAAAGACGAATCTGATTCCATAGAAAGTGATTCGACGCCAAATTCGATGTTCTTCCTGCAGTGTCTGTCGTGAAACTGATGCCAAACGTTTCATCATCATCATCATCATCATCATCATCATCATCAGTCCTTTAATGTTCATCGTTAGACGTATACCTTCACTAGGATCCGACACATTTCTCTATCATGGGCGTTGCAGAGCCAGTATTCTCTAGATATATCCAGTTCGTCTCTCCATCTCATATTCTGTCAGTCTCAGTTTAGCTTGTGATCTCTAGGGATCCATGTTGTGAGTCGTGATGTCCATTGGTTGTCTTTCATTCTTGCAACATGACCAGTCCATCGCCATTTGAGTTTTCTAATAGATTCTATGATGTGTCTGACTCCCGTTTTCTTTCTTATATACTGTGCTGTCTTGTGATCTCTCCAAGTGAGGTTGAGCATGATTCTCCCCTGTGCACGTTGCATGCTTCTCAGTTTGTGGGTATGTTTCTTGGCTAGGTTCCATGTTCCAGTTCCATGAAAGTCTGATTCTGGTCACTGGGCATCCCAGGATTTTCATCGACTTCCCCAAGGCTTGCACCCTGGTGGGGACGTTCAACGGTTTTTAGGGAATGAAAGGGAGGACAATCATATCCATACAGCGATAGACACGACTCAATGGAATGAATATCCTAAAAGAGAATGTTTTTCCTGCAGCTCCACGCAGGTTGCTAGTGAGTGAAAAGCATTGATCTAAAATGAGACTCGAACTCACGCCTCTTGCTGGATGCCAGACTTTCATCCCCCTTTGTTCAATTGGTAGAGCCACAAGGCGCAAAGTAAGGGATTTGAGTTTGAAGTTTCACCTGGTGCATTTTAAAATTATGATCAAAGCTCTGAAACAAACAGCATAGTTCACATAGTGCCATATCCTGATATACCCCAAGTCATTGAGTATGTGCAGTAATATCTGCACAACTTTCAAAACAATTAATCACGGGAGACAAAAAAATTTGTTTCCCAACCTGAACTATATTTATATCATTGATTCAAATCAATATTCATGATGAATTCTTTGGTGGTTTTGCGGTGCACACATAACACACCCAGAATATACGTCCCTGGTAAATAGTAGTCATAAAAATCAAGTTTTCAGAGTATAAAGATTTCATACATATTTTTATTTCATAACGAAAAGGACAAAAATAAATGAGATGTATGTCTAGGCGCACCCGCATACACTTTCGCATGCACTCATACAAACACATACGCAATACTAAACAGCCATGAATATAGATGTATACTCTAGCAGACTCACACAGAAGCATATGCTCACATCTATTCGCAAGCATTCATACTCCGGCAGACACATATATAAAGGCATATACGCATACTTAAGCACACTTACACACATACAACCATCAGTGAAAATGCATACTCTTTGTCCTTTGCAATAAAATAACATTTCAATACGACCTATCTCCGCATTTTAACGACAACGGGAAATGTTACTCTTGCAACTTCCGGCTTGTTAGAAAACAAAAATGGCGGCCCTCTTTTTTTTTAGTACTAATATTGTTGTTTTTTTAATTTTAATTTTCTGTTCTTTTCTGACTTCTTGAGAGGGAGGTTTTCATTGCCATCGAGACAGAATAAAAAGCGTAAAAAGTGTCAAATGCAAATTCAGTAAAATCAAAGTGAAAAAAGCAGGAAAAAAAAAGAAAGAAAAAACATCATTGGAACTAAGAGCGCAACCTTTATTTGATTCGGGTAAATTGGAAGATTTCTCCAGTTGTTTGATGCAGGATTTATTTGTTAGTGGATGGTGTCGTTGGTATAGGCTGGGGAGGGATTCTATCGAGGGAAGAAAAAGCAGGGGTGGGGTGGGTTCATTGAGAAAGAAAAGGAGAAGAGAGGAGAAAAATGTAAAGGAGAGAAGGAATGTTGGGAAGAAAGTGAAGAAGAAATGGGAGAAGAAGTGGAAGAAAAGAGTGTAGTGATGGAGGGGAAAAGAAAGGAAGATGAATGGAAAACGGAATGATTGGAGATGAAAAAAAGATCATGGGAAGAAGAAAAAGAAGAAGAAAAAGAAGAAGAAAAAGAAGAAGAAAAAAGAAGAAGAAAAGAGAGAGAAAAGCAGAGAGGAGAAATGACGAAGAGAGAGGGAAGAAAACGTGAAAAAGAGGAGAAACAAAAAAAGGATAGAAAGACGAAATAGAAGAAGAAAAAGAAGGAGAAGAAGAAGTTAAAAGAAAGTTGATAAAGACGGAAGAAAACAAAAAAGAAAGAAGAGAGGAGAAGACAAGAAAAGAAGATACGAATAGAAATAAAACGAAGAAAAATAATAATAAGAAAAATTGAGAGAGGAGTTCAAAGAAGAAAAAGGGGGAGTAGATGAAACACAAAAAGAGGGAAGAAAAGAAAGAATGAGATGGAAGAAAAAGGTAAGGGATAAAAAAAGATGAAGAAGAGAAAGAGTTTTTGGGGAAATGAAAGAAGAAGATGTAGAGAAAGAAGGAGTAAGGAGATAGAAAGCAAAGAAAATGAATAAGAATAAGAAGAATAAGAAGAATAAGAAGAAGAAGAAGAAGAAGAAGCAAAAGAGAAAAAAGATTGAAAGATGAGGTTGAATAGAGGAAAAAAGATGACGTCAAGACAAAGGAGCTTAAGAAAGAATCATAAGGAAATAAAAAGAGGAGAGAAGAAATGGGAAGATAAGAACAACGTAATAAGAAGATTAAAAGAAAAAAAGAGAAGAGAGAAGTGTTGGAAGAAGGCAGAGGAAAAACAACAAAAGAGAAATTAGCCGGAGGCAGTTTAAGAAGACAACGATGGTTCATCAGAAAATGGTGTAAAAGAGGCCCAGAGGACGAGTAAATAAACTAAGCACCCACAACGTAGACTCCACCTTGCTGTGGTTGTATCGCAGCTTGTGTAGTCAATTAGCAAGCCATAACATTCAATTAAGTGCAAATCGGTCAGCAGCAAAATTTTCCCTGATTTGCAAAAATTCAATTTCTATCACCAATAATAAATTTCAATAGAAACTCATTTTAACCATCAATATTCATTCAAATATTCAAGCGTGCTTATAGCCGGTTTAGACTGTTTTAGAGTCTGCACTTGAAATGGCTGGGAATCAGTTTTCTAAGCAGGAACAGCTGAAACCATAACCAGTTTGAGGGTGCCTTTTACAGTTCGATGTTTACAGAAGTTTCGCTTTGGTCCAAAAGTCTCTAGTATCAAATTTCAGCTCGATCTGACAATCTATAAGTCAACTTCATTGGGGGAAACTGCGAATAGTGCTAACCCCTTTGCCAAATGGGGTCTATTCGTTGATCTTTGTTTCACCTCGATAACGATTTTTGAGCCCACAGATCAATCGAATAAGCCTTAGAAAATGAAACATGACATTACATTGGACGTAAGGATTCAGTTAGATCATCCAATCTAGGGGAACAGATCTGAATGTAGTGAGTAAAGAGAGGGAGAAGCATGTCAGATAATGAATTTGTTGTCCTGGCTGATTGGATCTGAAAGACAGAGAGAAGCTGTTAAAACGGGCATGGCAGCTGCAGGGTCAAATTCCATTCCGACTGAATCCTTACACTGCATCTTCTGTACGAAACTGCAGCTTTGCAGTATCTATGTCACTGCGAATGTTATATAAATCATTTTGAAGAATTTTTCCTTTTTTGATTATTTACAGAAAAAAAATTGCTGCATTTTTGAAGAATGATTCCGGTCAGTCGCACAATAAACGGAATATAAGTTTCCAATTCAGCATTATAGTTGCATCGTGAATTACACCCTAGCACCTATTCCTTTTAACAACTGAAACTTATCGGGAGATCAAAGCGGTGTCATTGACTGAAAACACAAAAAATTAATTTTCAATACGTTTTTAGCTTGTATTAGTTAGAGAAATCATAAACTAGAAATCAACTAAAAGATAAGATGAAAATAAATAGTAGCCAGAAA
Organism: Thysanoteuthis rhombus; assembly: GCA_963457665.1. Classification (NCBI taxonomy): domain Eukaryota; kingdom Metazoa; phylum Mollusca; class Cephalopoda; order Oegopsida; family Thysanoteuthidae; genus Thysanoteuthis; species Thysanoteuthis major. The sequence continues at coordinate 20,228,486 of OY735238.1, read as the reverse complement.
GATATGATGAAGATTCACGACAGGGCTTCTCAAAGTTACTTTTCTGCACGACTGATGAGACAAATGTCTCACCCAGTGTTATTAGTCTTTAGTCGTACTCTTACTGTATTTGAACACAGGAACAAATTAACCCAATCCCTTAAAAATTTCAGAATAACAATTATGGTATTTAATGTTTATTTTCGAAAAATACTGAAATATAACTTCATTCGTATTGATAAAATTCTTGAATAAAATTCAGTCAATTTCCGATCAGCATCAATAAGAGTAAATATCTGTATGGAGATTACAAAACCCTAGTTACATGATTAATCATAATATTTCTCCCTAAAGCTAATTATGTTTACGTGGCACCCGGAGAGGTTACATCCCCAAGTTTCGGAAGCGCTGGTTTACAATACTTCGTATGATCAAAATGAATACGCCGTTGCACACCAGTTCACGTTTGAGTGAGTGGTGGCTTCCGGTGCGTGTTCTACTGCTCATGTCGGTTAATTTTGACCCCATTTTACCCCTGCCAGGTGTGATCATAAACGCAAATACAGAGCAATATATATACATATATATATATATATATATATATATATATATGGTACAGATCAAGTTAGCAATATAAGCATCATTATCATCATCAGTTTTTTAACGACCGTCGTTGGACATAGATCTTCCCCAGGATTTGCCACACTTCTCTATCATGGGCGTCTTGGAGCTAGTACTTCCTGAACTTGTCTAGCTCGTCTCTCCATCTAATATTCTGCCGGCCTCGGTTGTGCATGTGATCTCAGGGGATCCATGTCGTGAGTCGTGATGTCAATCGGTTGTCTACCATTCTTGCAACATGGCCAGTCCACTGCCATTTGAGCTTTTTAATGGATTCTATGATGTCCCTGAAAGGAATGTCTGATATGTGATGGATTTATTTCATAGAGTGTTCGATACATTCAACTTTTTACTTCGAAAGTTGGGTTTGTTTTGGAGTAAAGCTGGAAATAATAAGATGTGGATTTGCTACACAAACTAGTTCATGTTTCTGCCCTCTCTGGGCCTAAACGAGAAATTTGAGATATTAAACTTTACTGAAATTACAAAGAAGCCTAAAGTACATTTATTAAATAGAAAAAATGAAAAAGCACTGGAATGCAAACATCGCTCAAAATTCCTACTTATGAATATAATATAATAGCTATCCATACATTAGTAAATTAAAGGTAATGAACACTGTCTATTCCCATATCCATCATCTGGAAAAACTTTCAATCAACATTATCTACTCCCTAACATGCCCAAATAAATTAAGAAGGGTACAATCCACTAGAACCATAAAGGATACCCACATAAGCAATAAACCAAATGCCAAATATCAAGGCCAAGATGAAAACACCCCTCAGAAAACAATTATGCACCCTTTTAGAGATAACTCCTTTACTTAGCTCACATCCTTTGACAAGTAACTTACAACCACCAACAAAAATATTAACACTACTAAAACAATAAAACAAAATGAATAACTCCTCTCACTCACAGCAACATCCATGAGATTCTCACTAAATTCTCCAAACTATAATCCAAAAACACTGACAATCATTCGCTTGATGAGGCCCTGAGAGGGCAGAAACGTGAACTAGTTTGTGTAGCGAATCCACATCTTACATATATATATATATATATATATATATATATATATATATATATATATATATATGACAAGATACATGTATGCCATAAGCTATATATTAAACTCATAGCTGAAAGGGAGGTAGTCTTTGATCAAGACTGCTGGGGGTGTCGTGTTTATTTAACTGTTACATGGTGAGCAATTAATATTCCCATCAAGATAAAATTTACACATTGGGCCATAATACTGAAGTATATGTAAAATATGAAAAGAAAAACACTGAAAGAAATTACATAAATTACATTGACAGATATGGATAATGAGTGACTTTAGTGACACAAAGAGATTTTTTGAAGGTATATATGATATATCACAGTGCACAATATTTATGAAAGTAAATAGAGCTATTAATATATCGTAGCTAAAGAGTTGGTTATGCATTAAATATTAACATACTCTGGGTGTATATATATATATATGTCCTTGTTAATCTTATATATATATATATATATATATATATATATAAATAGATTGATAAATAGATAGATAGATAGATAGCGTGTGGAAGTTCCTTAATTAGATCAAGATATCTATGCAACTTTTCACTCTTTTTCAGGTTAACTGTGATTTGCTGAAATGTTTGCATCAATCTCACAGAATTCTTCGTCATTGATAGCAAGGTGATTAAATTGAGCCTCTCTGTCTTTATTCTCGAAAAGCATGTATGATATATCACAGTGCACAATATTTATGAAAGTAAATAGAGCGCTTATCATATAGTTGCTAAAGAGTGCGTTATACACCAAATGTTGACATACACTGGGTGTATATATATATATATATATATATATATATATATATATGTGTGTGTGTGTGTGTGTGTGTGTGCGTCCTTGTTAATCTTATATATATATATCACGTCGAGGTTCCTTAATTAGATCCAGATATCTATGCAACTTTTCTTTTTTTTTCAGATTCACTGTGATTTGCTGAAATGTCTGCATAAATCTCACTAAACTCCTTGTCATTGATAACAAAGTGATTAAATCAGGCCTCTTGGTCCGTATTTTTAAGAACTATATATGATATATCACTGTGAACAATATTTATGAAAGTGAATAGAGCTATTAATATATAGTAACCAAAGGGTGCGTTCTGCCCGAAATGTTGACATACAGCAAAGTGATTAAATCAGATCTCTTGGTTTGTATGGGACAATCAATTTGAATTTGAAAATCACGAAGAATCTCACATATTCTTCACAAAACATTCTAGTCTATGTTTGCCAGGGATCATCATTCCTGCCCCTACATGTCTGTTTTTACTCACATTCTCAGCTAAGTAGTTGCATTTGTCTGTTATACGATTAGCTGAATAGCTATCCCAAGTTAGGGTTATCTGGCTAGTATATATATATATATATATATATATATATGTATATATATATATATATATATATCTTGGTCTCATACAACAGGATGACCCTAGCAGATGGAATACCATTTTTTGATCACAATGCAAAGCTCCCGATGGTGGACTTATGTTCCATATCAAACCTATAACCTCCAAAAAGGTACACACACACAGCACACACTACTGAAGATGGGAATTGCTCCCGAAACATGTCTAGACAATCAACGAAAACATATAGGTATAAATAAACCTAACTTTCACTCCTTTAGTCACTCTCACTCCCTACAGTTCAAATTATATATATATATTAGTCCAGGAAGCTTTACAGCTTTGAACACTAAAGATTAAAAAACTTTTTCAATAGAATTTTTTGTGTCACCCATTTCTCAATATCTGTCGGTAATCTTCAAAAATGTTTTTATCTTTGTTTCCCTTATACTTAATTACTATTGTACAATGTATCAATCGTCTCTTGTAACCTTTTCAGGGATGTTAGAAAACAAACCAGTTATATCAACATGTTACCCCAGCAGTGTTGATCAAACACCACCTCCCTTCATCATATAGTTTTTACCATGCATGTAAGTTGTCATTTTACATGAGGTTTTATGTGTATTGTATATTGATATTATTTTATTGTACATATCTATTTTTTGAAACAAGACTTGCCTGCATAGTTTATCCTAAAAACGCTTTTAGCGATGAGGGATCAGTAAGTATAACAACAGGGATGACTCTCTGTTCGTGCCTTTTTTATTGAATGTTCACCTGTGTGAGTATTAAATCCCTTGTGCCGGTTTTATTTTCAGACGACATGCAAACCACCTTTTATAATATCATCCTTAAAAATAATGATTACACAGAAAAAACTTCTTCGAATCGATTCTCTATCAAGATGTTCAACGGATCGGAAGACTTTGTCAGAACAAGTTGGTCTGAGCCCAAAGATTGAATTCATTATCAGTTTTGCGTACGTCACTCTTATTCGTGCATGACGTCACTTGATTCTTGTGTGGTCATTGCGATCGTGGTGACAAACAAGAATAAAGTCAATACGCAACAATACTAGGAGTTTGACAAGACGAGGGAGAAGATGAGCGAGTAAAGTGAAAGAGAGCTAGTATTTCTTAAACAAAAGTTTTGTAGGAATTTTAATCAAATGAATCGGTCTACATTCCACACAAATAAGTATCATGACCGAGCCATTGTATGTGGTTTGTTCGGACTAATTTCCTTGTCTTTGTTGTTTGTTTTTCCTCCAGCCTTCCAGAACAAAACCGACAGTAAAAGAAGACTGTAGGATATACGACCGAAATGTCGTAAAAGCTTCAACAAAGACCAGGTAATTAGTCCCAAAGAAACCTTATAAGTCGTCTAACAAAATTCGGAAGTGAGATGTTGGTGGAACGGACTCAACATAGATAAAATAATATGAAGGCTAGAAAAACTTGATAAGAGATAAAACACAAAAGAATCTTTTAGGAATTCCAGCAAAGCCTTCAGCGTTCTTTCCAAGGAAATAAAATAAAAAAAAACCTGTGGGAAAAATAGAATTAATTAAAGATGACGGAAATCTGACGCAGACGTTTCCTCTGAGGATCAAATGTAGAATCTGAACCCCAAAATTGATTCAAAACAAAAATACAAATTTTCAGAATGCACCGGTATCAAAATACATTTTTTTCCACTTTTTTGAAAATTTAATTCTATCAAAACAAGGATTTCTGTGATATCTTTAAAAGTTATCTGAATTTAAAGGGGTCTGAATTCTACATTTGATCCTTGTTTTGATTAGATAAAATTAAAATTTGTTCGTGGTGTGATCTGAAAATTTTCGACCTTGACTTGGATCAGTTTTGGGGGTACAGACTCTATATTTGATATTCTTCAGCTTCCATTCTCTTCTTTTGATTCGTTCACTTAGCACCGTGAATCGTGATTGCTTCAACACGAGCAAAACGATTCATAAATAAAACAGGTCATGCGCGCGAATAAAATGAATAGAAACAACTTTATTCCTATACGGACCTTTAATCTTTTCACACACTGGCCATGTGACGATAAAAACGGCGCACAAATAAAATAAACAGAAAACAACTTTATTCCCATGCAAACCTTTAATCTTTCACACACTTGCCTAGTTGATGTTAGAAACAGCGCACAAAAAAACAAAACAACAACAAAAAAACAACAACAAAAACAAAACAAACGAACCGCTTGATTTCTGTTCAGATCTTTAATCTTTCACACACTGGCCTGCTCGATGTCGGGAACGGCGGACAAATAAAATAATAAGAAACAATTTTATTTCCTTACAGATCTTTGATCTTTCACATACTTGCCATCTCGACGTTAGAAACGGCGCACACGTAAAATGGAGAGAAACAACTTTATTTCTATGCAAACCTTTAATCTTTCACACACTGGCTTACTCGATGTTAGAAATGGCGCACGAATGAAATGAATAGTGAACAACTTTTTTTCTAATCTAAAGATATAACCTACTTCTTATTTTCATCTTTTCCAAACTTGGTTCAATTGAAGACAATACCACACGCAACTGAGTGGCTAAATACTGACTGGATCATCGTCAGCGTACATCCAGTTCTAGAGTGTATTTAAATAGAATGAGAAAATCACGATTTCCTCGCGATCCTTCACTGATTCGACTGAGATTTTGCATTGTCTGTAAGTGAAGGACAGCCTGTTTGTACCAAATCAGAAATAGTGCTAACTTTTAGCCATTTAATCGATTTTCAAAAATTCATTTTCTCTCTCTGGATGTTTGAATAGACAATATTCACACTTTTAAAACCCGAAAAATCAGAATAACGTTGTGGTTAAGTCATTATATTCAGTCAAGAACTAAAAGAATTTAATTTTTCCCCGAAAATCCGAATAATGCACCGAGTTCAATAATATTTCTAAGATTTAGCTTTAGGAAATTTGCAAAATTTTTCATAACTTTCACATAGGATAGCAAGCTGAGACTCTCCAAAAATTTAAAAAGATATCTACATAGATATATAATTCGGGGTGATAAAACTATGTAACTGTAAGTGGTTTCATGTTTATTATATTCTATATGATAAAAATCATAATCATACCTTTCCGTTGTATAGTGGGATGTTTTAATCGTGTAGGTTTGATTTGTGCATGATTTAGGGTAATATGGTCAAAGTTTTGAGTTATGGATGGTTGTAACTAAGTATGCAATGGAAACAAAAAAAAAAATCATTGAATTATATTAAGAACTTGAATAGCGCGATTTTCAACGGCACAGACCATTCTGGAACGAATTAACCACACTAATCAAGGGATAATTGTGTTTATACGAATAAATTTGAGAGTGAAATGACAATATCAAAAGACAAATATTACAAATGATTTCTTTCGTTTCTTTTCTATGTTTCGATCAAATGGTTTTTTCAAGAAATTCCTATAGAACGCAATTTGAAGCGTCAACATAAAGATATGAGAAATCATTTTTAAAGCTGGGCTTTTCGAGGAAACACGGGGATTTTAAATATGGAATTTTGAAAGAGGTATTTATTAGAGTATTATTCGATAAACTTAAGCCCGAGGTCTGCACTTCATGACGGAGGAAGATTTTAAATTATAACGAAATCGATATTTCTGGTTTAAAGAGATGATTCACCGCTTCCGGATCTCTAGTTGCAGTGGACAGTGTTCATATGACACCGGAAACTAAGAAGACCAAAAGCAGCTCTTAGACGGTCGGAGTTTTCAATGAAACGAACTCCAAGTGGCAGCCATGGCTGTCTGTATCAACTTCCTTTAACAGCAATACATCAAACTAATTGGATTAATGTCTGCTTGTGCCTATAGGGGGCGTCGTGTATCTTTGATGAATAAATGGTAGTCAAAACGAGTCTTCCTGAGTCATATCGCTGGAGGAAATCGTTAAGTTTTCGCTATGAATATTCATGAGGACGAACAGAATCATGCGAACATATGTTATAGAGCACAAATTCACTCACGTTTTCTCATACATAAAATCTTGATATGAAATGTTGGTTTAACTTATGGAGCTGAGACATGAATTCAAATAAAAGATTGATACGAATGAATTCATGTTCTTACCAAATATTTTTTTAAAAAAGCTGGCCGGATTTGGGACTATCGTATATTTTTTTTGCTGAATTGGAGAAAGAAAAATCAGCCACATATGGCCAGAAATACGTATCTTACAAAACTGTTGTGATTTTTTGTAGTGAAGGCCAAGCTGGAGCTTGATTGGATACTGATATTACTTGATTTGAACTTGATTAAATTATCTGACGATGTCTGATCGTCACATTATTCTTTTAAAGTAAGAATTTGAAAGATTTGATAAAGAGTTCAGTGATAGCAGAGATGTTAACATTCTGTGCAGAGCGTTGAAGATTCTATGAAGGTCGAGATTCTTGCAACATCCGGTAACAATCGCGATTTCTTTTGACAGTATAGTGGAGAAACATAGTGTTAATCAAGAAGAGGCTCCAGTTTGGCTTCATAAGGTTAGTAAGAGAGAGGTCCTTAATAAATAGGGTAGACAGGTAGATTAATAAGAGGCTAAGGAGCAAGAAGAGAAAAACAAAATTCAGATCGTTTAATGAGAAGGGAAAAAGGAGACACCAGAAATGAAAGTTGAGACGTTTACTGTGTTAGGAGAGGAAGATGTTTCCCGAAACTAACTTATGTTTGAGTAAGATTTCGATGAAACCATCGACAGGCTACGAAGACTAGAAGGAGTGAGCGACTGATGAGAAGATACAGGAAAAGGGAGAGAGAAAAGCAGAGGCACAAGATAATGGATACTCTTTGTTGTCAACCACCGTGAAATTCCCTCAGGTTAAACAAGTTTTAATCACAGACTGGATATTGCATAACGAGTATCACTTTTTGCATCAGGAATTTCTTGGATACAAAGCATACAGTCTGCCATAGAGAGGTTATTTTAATGAAAAAAATTTACCTCTGGTTGAAATAAAAGAAATGGTAACTCACCATCACAATTAGTAACTAAACAAAAGTTAACTGAAGAACAAATATGATTAGAATAAATTCTGTTTATGACATCCCTGGCATTTTCTATTGGAAAACATTTGAAATAGAGCGAAAAAAACAAAAAACAAAACGTGTGGAAAAATTTTGATTCTGGGCAATCTAGATTCTATTAATAAACTATACCTGAGGACGGATGATTTAAACATTTACTTCTTATCCTGTCCAGAAAACAAAAATCTTTTTGTTCTTTTTTCTTTATAATGTCTATTTCCAATTACGTTTTAGGGAAATCAATTTACAACGCAAGTTCATGCTAAATTGGTCTTTACTTTGTGTCAGGTAGTGTTTATACTTACCAAGATATAAGACTTTTTTGTCTCGAAATTCGGATATTTTTATGTTTACAGGTCAACTCGCGTCGGTTTTTATTGTGTGACTAAGCAGACCTCTTTTATTGTCAAACTCCTTGAACTGCCTTTATTATTGTTAATTCGTCAGACTTTTGAATTTAAGACATTTGAATTTAAGACTTTTGAATTCAAAACATGAATAAAAGAGAGAGGGTAAGAGAAAGAGTGATGTCATGACGCCATGCCGTGTCAATGTGCGTTTACGAGTTATCTTTACTTTTTTGATAAGATTGAATTTCTGTTATAAAAAAAATATTGTCGAGCAATTGACAAACACAGCGATGTCATAACAGCTCGAATAAGAGTTACGTATGCAAGAAACAAATGACAAACCAACTCTCCTAACTCAGTTCGACTTGTTTTATAACAGGAAACTACTGATAAAGGATTCACGATGGGATACGTAGTTTTGGAATGATATCTAATGGGGAAATGAATTCTGTTTTGCTTACTCTTTAGATTTCAATGAAGCTAGAGAGTTTGATCCTAACACAGCCAAACTTGTATATATTTCCAAATGTATCATCAAGATATTCTATAATGTTCTATGAAAATGTTAATCTTTCAAGGTTAAGGTCATTTTTTGAGTTTTGATGTATTATTGTACATTTTGTAATCATTTTTCAATGATTAATTGATTTAAATCATCTGATAGTCTGTCTATATGATTGAGAGCCATTTCATCTTTAATATTTTATATTTCGGAGTAATACTTATATGGAGAAATGATCCTGTTTTGTTTACTCTTTCGATTTTAATGAAGCAAGGGAGTTTGATTCTAGCACAGCCAAGCTTGTATTTATTTCTAGGCGTATCATCAAGATATTCCCTTGTGTTCAACGAAACACTTAATCATGGGGGGTTGAGTTCATTAGAGATTTCACGTACTATTGAACATCTTTTGATCTATTTTTCTATGATTAATTGCTTTGTATCATCTGACAGTCTTTCAATATGATTAGGAGACATTTTACTTTTCTTTATATTTACTAAAATGTTAAAAAAAATTATTTGTAAATATCTTTCATTGTACACACAATTCTTTTTGTTCATGATTATTGGACACATAAACAAAAGACATTTCTATTTTATACATATTGATATTGGAGTAAAATAATATGAAAACAAGAGTAGCTGCTCTCTTTCAACTGAGGATGATTACTACAGTCTTTGTATTGTACAAATGATAAATAAATTCATAGGTATATACTGGGTTGCCTATTCAGATGTTTATTTCTTTTGTGTTTCCAAATTAGTTAGATTTGTGTTGACAAATTCAGATTAAAAAAAAAAAGTTTTCGTATTTTAAAGCCCTGTGTTGCCAATAATTATCAGAACACTTTTCGAATTTGAGAGTGACTAAAATTGGCTATAAAAGATTCGTCAGTTTAGCTCAGTTGATAAGACAGCCGCCTAACAATCGCCTATTCTTGATTACAAATCACCGTAGAGGAATGTTTATTTCATATATAAGTTTGGTTTAACGTGACGTAAGAGTCATAAAGTAAATAGTTTACTCCAAAATATTTAATGAGGATGCTTCTTGTTGTTCTTTTGATGGGGGGAAATAAAGATAACTCCAATTGACAATACTTTTTTAAAAAAGAATCCTGTGATCCGCAGTTTGACGACTCATGGTTTAAAATGTCGTTGCTATTTGAAACAAGAAATACGAATATGTTTTCAATCAAATATTGACATTCGATGTACCATAAACTCCATTCCCACCTCAAAATTGTTGAAAATTACGTCTTTTCTAAATACACTCTAGCAGAAAGTTATGGAAAGAATATGTGTTTATGTCTATATATGCATGCATCGCAATTATCCAACAACTGACCATTGTATGAAGTTGATATTCACTGAATGTATAAGTCCGGCTCCAAGTGTTGAGTTTGAAGCTCTTTGGACCAGTTGTTGGAAATCCAACAAAAAAGAATCAGAGGCCAAAGATAATTCTTTCTATTAATCATCTCCCTTGACTTTGCTCTCCAGAAAAATCTAAATTTAGAAATGAAATATCTAAACTGACAACACTGAAAAGGAGTAACCAAAAACATTTCCAGTCCTTCGTTCGAAACTACGGACTGGTTTTTTTCCAGGCTACTCCACATGTCGTAAAGACCGACCCCAATAAACATGCGCCTTTGGAATGGGCTCTGTCCTGGTAATACAAAGTAGGTTTCAGGAATTCTAGTCACTGCTTTGCTTAATTGTTGATTACCTTCATACACAGGTGTTCCAATCGTAAATCAAAACTGCCATTCAAACTGTCAAAGTTTCTTCCAGTTTTTGATTGGCTGGCTATGTTTGTATGCATCATTCTCGTGTATAAGCCACACCGATAGAACTAGAGGGCTGAAAGTTATAATGTTTACTACTTATTATGTCTAAAAGAACCCAACTTTTTTCTTCTTTGAAAACACATTCCTTGAATAAATTTTTTAGTGGAGGGTTCAGTTTGTAATGTGACTTTATGTTGAATTGATCTCTAGTTCGTGTCCAGACGCAGGTTGGTTGAAAATTCAAACTTTTTAAGTGATCATGGCCCATCGTAAAGTGAGAGATGTATTTTATTCATTGATCCCAGTTTTTTAATCTTTTTAATTGGGAATTCCCAACACGGCTACTTAGAGACATCGGTCTCGTGACGATATCGGTTGAGTGACTAATCAGACCTTTCTTTTGTAATTTTCATTTTCTCTTTGATGAATCATTGTAAACCATTAGTTGCAGGCTAATCTAGGCCTTGACCCGCAGCACCGAGTGAACATCACAGATTAACAATGAAAAATACTTTTTAGGCAAAAGGGATGGTGGTTCGTGTCTCACTGAGGGCTAATTCGTTATTTTTGATCAACATGATCAAATCCCCGAAAGGTAAGTTTTAGAAGTGTAATTTCTATCAGACCTAGAAAACGTTCTTTTCCATTGAGAGGGTTTTATGTTAAGATCCACTTTAGGCTCGGTTATTGGCTCAGAGGGTGTCAAAGTTAGCGTGTTCGTCTCACATGCAGTTGGTCGCTGGTTCGGCTCCCAGGAGAGCGTAGAAAACTCTTCATTGGACAAGATTCTCGGCAGCTAATTGATGAGGCTCTAAGCTGTGTGATTCGGATGGAAAGTGTCTTACGAATGGTCTCGTCCTCCCAACAAAAAACCGACCTTGTTAAACCAAGAGCTTGGGACTCATCATCTGAATTTCTCTCGAGATGTCAGGCAAACATGGGAAATTAGGGAAAACTGAGACCCTAATGACAGAGGGGCATTGGTCATGGGGTTTTACAGTCTGCAACTGTGCAAAGGAAGCGTCTGAGGGAAATGTTTGGGAAGAGTTAGACAAAAAAAGGGGGTTAAGAATTTCTGAGAGTCATTCAAAGAGTCTTCCGGATGATCGAATACGTATTCTCATTGCTTATTCTACGATCCATTCTACAGCCTTCTCCAGCTGTATCATCCGTATGTAAAAAGGGGTACTCTCTCTTCCGGTAGTGTCAAGTAACGGTAACAGATTTTTTTTCCCTTTTGAATCGGCAAAGAGTTTGCAACCCGTGCTCAGAACCACAGATTTCCCGTGAAGATCAAGGTGCAAACCCATTGATCGAATGGATCTGGCGTATTTTCGTGAAATTCTTCGAATGTTTTGCCTCGATGGTCAAACGTTGAACGTGTATTTGAAACGTTCTTGACGAAGAAATGGAACTAAAAAAGTTTGAAGACTACAGAACGATATCGCTATTCACTTGCCGAGAGAAGAAAAGTTAAGTAAGTATTGCCCTTGCGTTTCCTACGGCTCCAGTCGCTGGGCTCATACTCCAGATATCACATCACTACTTACTCGGTCCGATTGTGATGTGTAAATTAGACTTGCATCAGTGGAGAAGGGGAGATGGATGCATGCCTTTCCCAAGAGCATTAGTGCGAAGTGAACTCAAACTGTTCCAACCGGACTTAGAATACAATGATGATTATGTATCTATTATTTAATGATTTTTTTTTACTACAGTTTTCTTTTTTTCGTTGTTGCTACAAACCTGTATTATTCACCACTAAACAGCCTTTTAAAGCCTGTGTTTGGATATAAGCTTTTCCCATGTTCACCCCAAGTATATTTCTTTATACAGTATACCAAGCAAATTGATTAACATACTTCTTTGCTTCATTTCTATCACTTATCAGCCTTTTCCACTATTGGATATAAGCCTTTCCCAAGGTCTGGCCAAAGTATATAATGTAAGCCAAGCACATTGATTCAAGCATTCCTTCACTATCACTCATCAGCATCTTGAAGTCAGTGGCTGGATACAGACTCGTCATGTTTTTCGTTCCCAAGTATAAAGGTGACGAAAAATTCTGTCGTACGTCAAATCTTCATGCCATCTTATATTGTGTTGGCTACAATTTATTCATGTTCTTAAGAGATCCATGTCGTGATTCACAATGTCCAGCAGTTGTCTGACATTCTTGCAACGTAGCGCGCCCATTCCTATCGGCTTTTAGAATAGATCGTGCCGTCTTGTGATCTTTCCAAGTGATGTTCAACATGACGATTCTCCTGTACATATTGCACGGATCTTAGTTTGAGAGACAATCTCTTGGCTTCGCTCCAATGTTCCATCTCCATAAGAGACTACTAGGAGGGTGTGATTGTTGAAGATCCTTCGTTTCAAGACCGATGAGACATTCTTCTCAAAGATAAAAATTGCTCTTTTGAAAGCTTGCCAACCTCGGGTACATATTTATTTGCTTAGTTGCTTTTCTTCTTCACATACATTGTCCATCAACTGGCTAATATTCTCGCAACATAGCCTTCTCCTTGCCATTTAAGGCTTCTAATGGTTTTAAAGATATATTATGATGTCTTGTGACCTTTCCAAGCGATACTGAACATGATTTTTCTCCTGTGCACATTACATGGGTCTTCGTTTGAGAGACATTTTCTGAAGACCAATGGGACTTTCTTACTCTCCTGAAAGCTTGCTAACAGAGATAAGTTAAATATTTTTTCATTCTTTTTCTCCCATGTGTACTATATCCATCGATTGTCTAATATCCTTGCAACATGGCCTGTTCGTTGTCATTCAAAGTTCCTAATGGATTCTTAAATGACACTTGTTTGCTTTTAATATATTGTGTTGTCTTATCATCAGTCCGTGTGACGTTCACCATGATTTTAACTGCGTTCACACGTATCTCTATAAGAGAGCATGTAGTTCAGTTGGTCCGTTGCCAATATTTTTGAAATTGATTTTCGGCACATGTCCTTGATTCTATGAGACAGGATATAATGGCGGCCAAATCAAGAGGACGTTAAAAGATCCAAATGAAAGATGTCACTCAAACAGCCCATTTTTTTAATTGAGACTTTCATTTACGCTGTCTATGCCAGCTGCCATATTCATCGCGTAAAAACGGGATGTCGGTTCATTATCACAGAAATGAAAGAATAATATTAAATTGGATAGTTTCCGCCACTTACGTCATGTTTTTATAGGGGGTTCAATTCAATAAACAAGTACAATATGAAACTGGACCCTGACTTTATGGCCACTTGAAATTACATCATTCAGATGTCTTGAAAATCCAAACTACAAAAAAATCTGATTGACTCGTATAGTAGTAATGGCAGGTGGGATGTGGACATTGTTGGACTAATGTCCTTGTTTCTATGAGACAGGAAATAATGGCGGCAAAATCAAGAGGACATGAAAAGATCCTAATGAAAGATGTCACTCAAACACTATCGAAGTAAAAACTCAAGATTACTCACATGAACTCTAAAGTTCCACGAAGCATTGAAGGTTTTTGGAAGATTGCAACGCCAAGGACTTAGATTTGTACGAAAATAACCGGAGAGTTAAGCGGTGATAGTTTATTTCTATCATTCAAATGATACTACCAGATATTATGGAATTATGAGTGCTGGAGATTAAATCATTGTTCTTGACCGCAAAAGCTTCGGTTGTTGTTCAAAGACTGGGACGTATCGTCATTGTGTTTTTAAAAAAATCTAACCAATTAATAAAATCTGAAAGCGTTTATAGAATGGACGACGGTAATGAATTGTCTGACATATCGAAATATATTCGACGTTTAAACAATGATGTGTCCACTATCACAGAAAGGAAAACCGCGAATAAGGGGATCACGTAAAGAGAAACTTCTGATGAAGGGACAGTCCTCAGGAAAGGAAACTACAGACAACAGATTAAAAGGAAAATATGAATTATATTGATTATATTTAACGAGACAACAATAACAACAACGAGAAAAAAAAAACAGAACCTGTTAAAAAATGCCATATTGTATATACCATTTTTGACAGGATTCGACAACTTCAGTCGATATCTGTTTTTGTAATAAAACTATTTCCAATTGAGTTTTCAAGTTGAATCCCCGTTAAGATAAATAATCAGTTATATGTAGATATATATGTATATATAGATATATAATAAAGTAAGGGTTCATTATGCAAATCCGATTATACTTCTGCCCTATTTGAGTTTCTTCAGGCAAAAAAGCCCAAACAGGACAAAGACAGAAACGTGTTCGTGTGGCGAATCCTGATTTTATTACATTTTGATTTCTACTTAAATGAATTCAAAGTGTTTAATATTGAATGTATTGAGTATGAAATAAACTGATATACTGGATATTGTATTGTATTATATCATATTGTATTCTTGATATATATATATATATATATATATAGAGAGAGAGAGAGAGAGAGAGAGAAAGAGAGATAGCGTCTAGGAAGCTTTATATCTTTAAATACTCAATATTAAAAAAACCTTTTCAAAATTATTTTGTGTCGCTTCAGTCTCTCATTTCCCAATATCTGTTAATGCATTTTATGTAATTTTCTTCAGTGCTTTTTTTCCCTGTTTTACATAAATTTGTTATTATGGTACAATGTGTAATCTTTTTCTTACTTGGATCATATATATATATTTATGAAGCTGGTGACGCAGTTTTATATCCATCACAAGAATCAAATGAAAGAAAAATGAATGAAGGAATAGTTAGAATGGTACAAAACAATCTTCACAATTCCATTCAGTGGTTACATTTCATTCAAATTCATTTTTTAGCTCTTGAAAAATTGCCAACCATAATTGATTTGTTACTACAATGTCACCATACAATAAGAAGGAAAGAAAATATGAGTTTGAGAGTTAGATTTGACGAGAGCTCTAGTAGCTCGGTCTGTAGAGCTTATTCTTTATTTCTCTACACATTATCTCAAGCTAATGGTCTGAAGAATTGTGATAAAAAGCACATAGAATTATGATGATGGAAATACGAAGAAAATTATCATTAGCCTGTACATTTCTGTATGAATATAGCAGTATCAAAATGGTAGAATATCTTTATTTCCATACACACACATTAAACACACACAAACACGCACACACACACACACACGCATATGTATATATATATATGAATAATGAGGATACAAAATGCAATAAGTGCCATTTGATAAATAAATGTTTTTAATTAAATTAAAAATCTAATTTTTGATTTGAATTTCTCGTCATATCAAAATATCACGGACTGTTTATATGTGTAATGGTTGTAATAGTAAAGAAACAATAAAATCCAGAAATTGAATTTCAATTTAATTAAACTCATTCAATTTTGAATGGTGCTTACTAATGCTTTGGAACCACACTCTCCATTCATATATATATATATATATATATATATATATATATATATATATATATATATATATAAACGGACGAGAGGGGGGATTAACATTAGATAAAAAGTACCTATTAGTCACCTATGGAGCTGAAACTTGGAGCCTAAACAAAATGCACTCATGGAGAAATTACAAGACGGTATAGTATATTAAACGAAAAGCGTTAGCCAGAGATGTCATAAAATCACAACATGGATCCCAACAGATCGTAAGCGAAAATATAAAATAGCATGACGAACTACAAAAGTTCAGAGAGTATTGGTTCTGCTATGCTCATGATGGGGAGGTTTGGCGAATCTTTGGGAACGTCTGTCCAAAAACAGACGTTAAAAGGCTACTGTTGCCGATACTGCTGATGATGATACTGGGAAATCATGAACTGCTAGGAGTTCAATAAAAAATTTCTCAAAAGAAACGATTTGCAACTGTATCTCTTCTAATAAGGTTTAGTAGTCAAATGAATGTTGAGGCTGTTGAAACGAGAAGAGACAGTTTGTCATAAGTGGAAACAAAATAGGACAATTACAGCGAATTACAAAACAATTGATTGAGTGAAAAGCAATAAATTCAGTTGCTGACAATTAGACAGAGAGCTTTTGGCGATGAGCCAGAATTATCTTGTCAGATCCGATCTTATAAATATACCACCGTCCCTTTTGTCACTATTCATCACTGACATCCTTTGTTGTCAGCGGGTATATAAATGCATAGTGTTTTCAGGTTTACTTTTGGCAAAATTTTTCTCTTCCTCTTTAGTATGTAGAAGTCAGATTACATTTGCTGAAAGGATTGGCAAATCAAATGGAGGTCGATAGAATATGAATATTGTAACTAACACACGTATGAATAGATGTATATATGTATCTGCGCGTGTGTGTGCTTATAGAGGCTGTCTAATGATTGAGATAGTTGTGAAATTGCCAGTGGCATCAGTGGTCAGTTGTTCTAGGACGGGTAAGAGGCCAAGATTTTCGATGACGATTATAAAGGTCTTCCACACTTGGAATCTTGGCGGAACACAATCATCCAGCCCACCTTTACTGTTGTGCACCGCTTCCACATATATTATTTAAAATTATTCTGTCCGATGATGCATCCATTTCTTGATAATATAATTGTCCACACTGAAAAACATGAAGAGTAGATATGGACGGTGAATAGACAGGAAGAGATTTGGGTATAGAGCAGTTATTCGGGCCTCAAACTCACCAACTGGCCGCTTAGCTCGGATGGTAAGAGCGGCATCGCGTTAAGACGGCCTTCTGTTGGACGCAGATGCGATTCCTGCAGCAGCCAATTTCTTTAATTGATACTTTCATTTACGCTGTTTATGCCAGCTGCCATATTCATCGCGTAAAAACGGGATGTCGGTTCAAATAGAGCTTCAAATAAATAAAGAACACTTATAATTACACGCACCCACACACACTCATATATATATATATACATATCCTATAAGAAGGAACACGATTTTGACTCGAATGATGCCAGAATAACAGAGAGAATCAAGAAAAGCAAGAGGGCTGACAATAGAATCAGATGAAGCAACGACCAAGTAAGATCTAAGCTAAGATGATATTGAAAGAAAACAGAACAGAAAAAGTAGAACAGGCCTACGAACGCACACACACACACACACACACACATATATAAGTGTGTGTATATATATATAGAGAGAGAGATAGAGAATTGACATGAACAGCAAGCCACGTCTGTTGTTATACTTACTAATCCCTCATCGTTATTATATATGAGTGTGTTATTTTTATTTGAAACTTTATTCGAATTATTTGAATCACATCATGAAGAAATACAGTTTCAAATAAATAAAGAACAATTATAATTATATAAACAAACACACATATATATCCTATAAGGATGAATACAATTTCGATTCGAATGACGCAAGAATAGCACAGAGAGAATCAAGGAAAGCAAGAAGGCTGACAATAAAATCTGATAAAGGAACGACCCAGTAAGATCTAAGCTCAGATGATATGGAAAAAAAACCAGAAGTGAAGAACAACAAAAGTAAGAGAACAGACCTAAGAACGCATATCACACATTTGCATATACATGGAGAGGGAAAGATATATATATATATATATATATATATATATATATATATATATATATATATATATATATATATATATATACAGAGAGGTAACATGGACAGCAGGTTACCTCTATTGTTATATCTACTGATCCCTCATGTGTTATTTTTATTTGAAACTTTGTTTGGAATACTTGGATCACACAATAAAGAAATAAAAATTCAAATGAAAATAACAAATTTATATGATTATTCTATCGGATTACGTATTCATTTCTTTAGAATATAATTATCCGCATTGAGAAACTATTGAGAAATAATGAACAGCGGACAGTGAATGAACAAGACAGAATTTAGGCGTGAAGAATTTATTTTGGTTTCTGACTTTCCATCTGTCCGTAAAGGTAATATTTTTACATAATACAATAACATCAAAGTCTATGTAATCCATAAAAATAATTCAGAATATGCATAACTTACATTAACAGATATTTGAAAAAAAGTAACTAAAATGAAACAAAAAAAATTGTAATGTTTAATGTTTCAAGCTATGTCGACCAACTACCAACTGCCAGTGAGTTGAGACGGTTATCTCTGTCTGAGCATTTCCGTAGGCTGTTCAGCTTAATGGTGTAAGGGCAACTCTATGTAGAAGCGGATACCTTATAAGTCGCTGGTTCGATCCCTGCAGCAGTTCTATTTTCTTGGACAAATGATGCGTTCACCGTGTAATAATGGAAGATCAAATAAAATAAGGATTTGCATATTACATATACACGTATAGTGAGTGAGCAATACCTAGTAGGATTTAGATGTTAGTTTTGCAAATACTGCTCTATGTTTCGTGAAACTGATTTTTGGTCTTTAGAGTGATAGAATTTAATTTATGATATTCGATTGCAGGTATTAGGGAAACGGTGAAAAATGGTGCATAAGTTTGTTATTCTGTCTGTCTTTCTCAATAAGAGTTCCCTTCGACCATTTTAAAGTTTCCTTGGAGAAACGGATCCCCATAAATGGCATAAATCCTTCAATGGTTGAAATATTTTCTAATTTCCTATTTTGCATATCTATCTCTTTCCTCTGCTACATATCTATAATTGGGAGTTATACCTTTCTCACTATATATATATATATATATATATATATATATATATATATATATATATATGTATATATATATATATATATGTATATATATATATATATATGTATATATATATATATATATATATATATATATATATATAATTTTTTTGGAATTCATGCAAGAGACACACAAATAAGAAAATTGAAAGATTGAATAAAGGAAAGAGAAAGTGAAAGTTAGGGAAAGCAAGAGAAAGAAAAAAAAATGACAAACAGGAGAATGTGTATGAGAAAGAAATAATGAAATGGATAAAGGCGTAAATAATTCATATTCCCAAGTATATATTCAATTTAATCTCCAATAGATCATTGAAGAAAAAAAAACTTACACATACACCTCAACAAACGTGTACAAAATAATTTCGTCTAAAGAAAACAAAAAATTACACACCCCAGAACAGCATAGATACGAACACAAAATAACATACTAACAAGAAAATGCCGACGAAGAACATGCAATTATGTCAAGGCTAGACGAGATGATCCAATGTACCGCCTCAAAGGAAGAAGAAGAAAGAAAAAAATGAATATTTATCATATTTTGAACGGATTTTACTAGATTACTGTAGATCAATATCTTGGTCGTTGATTCCTGAAACCTGAAGTTGTGAAAAAATTGATGTAACTTATAATTTCATCATTATTCTAATGTTTATGTTGGTGCGATCTAGTGCTCCTGGCCATAGTGTTTTGACTACAGACTTGTAAATTGGCATTAGTAGTCCACTAGACCCCATCTATAAAAAGATTCTTTTTTGAAAAACAAAAAAGAGATGTTTTCAGGTGCCTTATTTTGGTAGGTCTAATAACAACACCTAGATTTTCAAAAATGTTTTTTTTAAAAACTAAATTTCAGATAATTTCCAGTAGGAATAATATCCCTATTTACCAGAATCTAGATAGTTTTACTACATATCTTCCCGTGGAAAACGTCAGTGATGTCATAGATGTAATTAATTCTGACCATATCTATGGAATTTTTTGCATGGTAGCTGTCATGACTGTGATGACGAATCTTACACAACTTGTCAATTATGAGATGTTCTTGTCATTTATGCTTTAAAATTATTTATTTATCAAATTGTTGATCAGATTACTCAAGTAGATAACGAGTCTAATTACTTAATCATAGAACACTTGAATTTCTTGAATGTATATCGATCTATCTGTGTGTCTCTATGTGTGTGTATCAGTCAATTTATTTCCGACTGAATGTGATTACTAATAAATACATTTCAGTAGGAGCCATATCTTGTTCGTCACCGGTGATACCAAGTACCAAGTACCAAAATAAACAACCCTCTATCGCGTAAGTAAATTAGAAATGAACGTAGAACTCGAACCTGTGTCTACTAATAAGAAGCATATACGCGGCTCGACTCTTACAAAGGTTTAAACCTCGCACGCTCAATTCTTTATCTATTTACACGATCTTGGACTGTTTGATATGTTACTGGGAAAAGTCGTATTGAAATGTCTTTATAATTCTCATGTCGCATCTATATATCTATTTCCTAATAAAATATATTTCTATATTTGTCTTACATTCGTTGTTTTCATAATATTTCCAGAGATTTTTTGTGCCTTCAAATATCAACTGACGTGTGATTTTTGTATAATAATTGAGTTTGAAATTGCTGACAAACAGAAAAATTCCAATTGAAACCATATGAAAACAACAATTTATATATATATATATATATATATATATATATGTGTGTGTGTGTGTGTGTGTGTGTGTGTTTGCAACAATTTTTTTAATATCGTTTTTTTTGTTTAGCGCCCTCAAGTCACCCATTCGAGCTCCTGCTTACCAGGGTTGCTGTTAGCTCAGTTAGTAGAGCAGAGTTGCGTTAAGAATGCCTCTTGGTAAACTAACGTTCGGATCTTGCAGGGCGATTATTTCTGCCTTTTATTATTCATGTAGTCGGCTGTTTTATTTGCTATGCGGTTAATTCCAGTGCCGAATGAAAGATGTTTCCTAATATATATATATATATATATATATATATATATATATATATATATATATATATATATATATGTATATATATATACATATATATATATATATACTTATATAAATATATATATATATATATATATGGACTTTTTCAAAGGCTATTGATGCGAGGAGAACAAGGAAACGACGGTTGATAGCTGGGAATTTTGAATTGTGTTTGTCTTTTAAATCATTGATGATGCAATTACGTGGAAATATCTGGCTATAATAGAAGTATTAGTATCTGATTCATAGGAATTAGAGACTTGCATTAACACAGACAAAGACCATGTTATTCGTCTAGTCAGTTGGTATTATCAAAACGATGTAAGGACATGGTCATATAAGCGTATATGTAAGTGTATATATAGACACAGATATCTAAATATGGTGTGTATATCATACGTATATATTATTTGTGTATATCTACTCTTGTTTGTATTTATCTATTTTTTTTATATACATAAGATCTACACATGATATGTGTTTGGGGATTATTGTTACGATGTGTGCAGAACTTACTCTTTTGTCATAAATATCAACAAAATTTGTATAAATGAATTGTACTTCAAATGATTTATGGATTTCTGATAGCATTTCACAGGTTCAATGAGTTATCTTCATGGGGAAGTAAATCTTTTTTCCGAATTCAAATGTTATTTAATAGATATCTCAAGGGGAAAGGATAGATGATGGACTCAAAATATTTCAAGATCATTACTCACTGAATACTCTTTCCAAAAATGAATATTATATATGATAGTTCATAAGGGTGAAAACTATTTCCCTGTTATAATCCAAGAATCCATTTGGTGAGCTTGATATTTATGATGATTTACTATTCTTGGTGTAGCATATATATATATATATATATATATATATATATATATATATATATATATATATATATATATATATATATATATATATATATAAATATATATATATATAAATATATATATATATATGTATATATATATATATATATATATATATATATATATATATATAGTCTAGAAAGCTCTACTGTCTTAAACACTTACCATTAAAACACTTTTCAGAAGAATTTTGTTGTCACTTCACTTACCTATTTTCCAATATCTGTCAATGCTATTCATGTATTTTTCTTCAGTTTTTTCCCCAGTTTCACGTATATTTTTTATATCATAGAACAATGTTTTAATTGTCTCTTTTTGGGATATATATATATATATATATATATATATATATATATATATATGTGTGTGTGTGTGTGTATTTATATAAATATACATATTTGTATATATATACATGCATATATATACATAATTTGAATGAACTTTGATAGTATTCAGGTATAACAAACTTGGGTATGATCAGATTGAAGTACATCGATATGAATAAATAGATACGTGTTAATATACGGAGATATATAGACATAAACTGAGATGGATTGATACAGAGGGGAGAGAGTGTGTGTGTGTGAGAGAGAGAGAGAGAAAGAGAGAGAAGTAAGAGAGATAGAAGGGGAATACACTGTAAGGTCATGAGTATATGTTTATTTTCAAATATTTGTGTGTATATTTTATTGTGCCTGGTTGTATGCGTGCAGATACGTAAATACATCAGCATAATCATACACACACATACAAATTTAAATATATATATATATATATATATATATATATATATATATATATGTATATATATGTGTGTGTGTGTGTGTGTGTGTTCGTGAATATAAACACGCAGAAAAGTACGTCAATGTATATATACGTTTATACACATAGACACAGAGATTGACTGATTCTGACTAAGTCTGTCTAGGAAGATGTTGCATTCAACTTGAATGATGAAGACATCCTGAAAAGTAATTCTCAATTTTCTTCCTGGAATTAAACGTACACATATAAACATAAGGTACACAGAAATATACACACTCATACAAATAAGAACCCATTGCATGGCCTTGTGCCGGACTACCAAAACTTATTAAATGTAAAATAAATATATTTCTATTTATATTGTGATTGTGTGTTAAACAATGAACTTAGCAGGAGCCTGTCTTGCATACAGAAACTCTATAAATCTAATGTATATATAAGGAATCCATCTAAAAGGTATTAATGTCAAAATCTCAGATTTTTTCTTAGATAAAATTCCAAAGTTATGTAGTGATCTCTTTTGGTCTATTATAACATGTGAGACCGGGAAGCAGTTCCTAAATCAAGGTTTCTGGTTGATTTACTTTAAATACTCAGAGATAAAAGTCAAATTCTTTACGGAGTAAGAAATAACCCAGAGAAATATATAAGAAAGACACAGGAAAGGTAAGAATTTTATATTTTTTTCTCCCATAAAACCTCGTGTATAGATAGTCCAATTGAATTTAACAGTTGACCCATCAAATTTAATCTATAGTTAGAAGTTTCTACAGAAACATACACTTCAAACATCATGATCTCTGATTCAGTAAGTACCCAACATTCTTTGAGCATATAGTATAATAATACCTTGTATCTAAATAGTAAAATAAAATATTATACTCATCTAAGTAGTAAGTGAAAAGAAAACTCAAATAAAACAAAATTCATGATTCATTAATCCTGATATCAGAAGAAGTCAAAAAGTAACATCCATGTTGGGAGGTTCTGTCCGCTAAGCGATGCTACAGTAAAATGCCTGTATTGTTTTTTAATATTCCTGAAACAAATCCAAGGTGAAACCGCTGATTAACTCTGCTATAAAATTGAGGGTATAATGTTAGGAACCAAATTTAAATGTTAGTAATAACATCAAATTCTGTGTAAAACACGCAATACTCTGATCACATTACGTTAACAGTAATCGGAAATAACCAAATTGCATAACATGAATTCTTAAGATGATTTATAATTGGAAAGATTATTGCGGCAATGTTTGATTTAATAATTCAACGATTTGGAAATCGACTAAATTATAGCGTTGAAGAATCTGACGATATTAATAATGGAGAAAGCATAATCGGAAAAAAATTACATAAGCAATTTGTAATTAAGTCATTTTTCCAAATTGTCAAATCTCACAAACGCACAAAAACATATATATATATATATATATATATATATATATATATATATATATATATATATATATATATATATATATATATATATATATATAATTATCAGGAATATGATTCAGTACATGTATTTTATGGTAGGCAAACTATAAGACTAATTTTTCTCAAAAAATATTTTTCAGGAAAAGTAGTTCAGTCCTATGGCGAAATAGCCGAAGGACCCCAAAACTTACAATTATAAATACGAAATTAAAAGCTAAACTACCAACAACTTGAAATTAGATAAAAAAAAACAGGTTTAAGATAACACGTTGAGATAACATTTATCAGATCGAGTTGGTCTTGCGTGACACAGTCATAGATTCTTCAGGACTTTATATAAAAATGGACAAAAATGTGTTCCCTTCCTTTAAACGATAAAAAGTTTATATCACTATTTATTATATATATATATATATATATATATATATATATATATATATATATATATATATAAACAAAAAAAACAATGAAAGTATTACATGAGAGTATATTAACAGATACTGGGAAATGATAGACTGGAATGACATAAATCTTCAGGACTTTGTTTGCATATATTTAGTGTTTGAATCTATAAAGCTTTCTTATATATCTATACTCTCCACAGTACACACACACACACACACACACACACACATATATATATATATATATATATATATATATATGCAGTACAAATCAGAGATGCATTATGAAATAATATCATGCAATATCTGAAGTATGATAGGTTTATTTCATTGAATGCTCGATATATTCTACTTTGAATATCAAGTTTTACGGTAGAGCTTAAGATTCGCCAAACAAGGCAGAAACATAAACGTGTTCATGTAGCGAATCCTCATTCCATTATTTATATATATATATATATATATATATATATATATATATATGATAATTAAATAATTGTGTCATCCACAGATAGCTGATTTGTTGTATTACAACTCTTCCGTGTGGCTGTAGACTATCCATTATACCATCCCACACCCTTTTTCTTGCCTTTTCGGCGGGATCAGGGTGTAGTGTCTGTTCCCCGGCAGAGACCGGGGCGCCGATGCTGACACTTGCCTGTCGAATTGGCCGGAGATGGTGGTATGGGTGGTATCAAGATCGAGTGCGCTGGTGCAATGTGTTAGCCAATGAGGTTATACTGACGCTGCGCATTGGGAACCTTCCAGTTTCATTTCTATTACTCGGCCCAGCTGCAGGGAATATGGCACCCGGAACAGCACTGTTCTATTGCACTCATCGGAACAGGTCGAGCTCGTGGCTGTCACTTTTGTGGCAGCGGTCGCTTTGGTTGCTTAGCAAACCAAATTCGTGTCAGCTGGAGCCATTTTTGGAAGGGTGTCTCCTATTTTCCCCACGTTAAGCCGCGACTTTTCGTCACATTTTGCTGTGGTGAGACAGTAAATAGATATACCATCTAGTACCATGAGGTAGAATCGAAACCTTTGCTTCAGACCCTGAGGTTGGCATCTCATCTCTGCTCCATGCAGAACTGGATGGTCGGTAAAGTTGAATTTATTTAATTTCAATTCATTCCATTGAGAATTGAATCTACCATTTTATCGGTCATTAAAGAATGAAAAATCTGTATATTTCATTGTTTTTTATCACGTGGCCTACATTTTTTGGCGAATTGGTGACCTTGACATCAAATCCTGAACAAAAACTTTTACTATCATCAATTTCCTTAACGGCATCACTGATCTAAACAGTTTCAGGGCGTCAATGTTGTGGAAAGAGGAATGCTTTTTTTTTCTTTGGAAATAAAGAAACGAATTCTCCT
The DNA here is from genome assembly GCA_963457665.1 of Thysanoteuthis rhombus. NCBI lineage: Eukaryota > Metazoa > Mollusca > Cephalopoda > Oegopsida > Thysanoteuthidae > Thysanoteuthis > Thysanoteuthis major. The sequence continues at coordinate 20,202,258 of OY735238.1, read as the reverse complement.
TCTTCTTTTCCTTTTTCTTTTTCTTCTTTTTATTCTTCTATTTCTTCTCCTTCTTCTTCTTCTTCTTCTTCTTTTTATTCTTCTTCAACTGTATTGACTTACACTTTCTTCTTCTCTTGTTTAACACTGTTTTCTTTGTATTCCCTTCTTTCTTGTTTTTTTTATCTTTCTTCTTCTTTTTGTTGTTGTTGTTGTTGTTGTTGTTGTCGTTGTTCTTGTTCTTCTTCTTCTCTGCTTTTTACTGTTTTGCCCCCCTTCTATCTTGATTAACACTTATTTTTCTTATCTCTCGTTTAACATCGTTTTCTTCTTTTTCCCCTCTTCTTCTTTCTTATATTTCACCTTTCACCCATCTTTTTCTTCTTTTTTCTTCTACTTTTTCTTGTTCTTCTTCTTTTTTACTTTTTACTGCTTTTCCTCCTTCTATCTTGTTTGACACTTTTTCTTATCTCTCGTTTAAAATCATTTCCCTCTTTTTCTCCTCTTTTTCCTTCTTTTTTTTCACCGTTTCATTTTCTTCTTCTTTGCTTTTTACTGTTTTTCCTCCTTTTTATCTTGACACTTATTTTTCTTATCTCTCGTTTAACATCGTTTTCTTTTTTCTTTCTATTCTTCCTTCTTCTTTTACACAGTTTTGTCTTTTTCTTCTTCTTTCACTCTATTTTGTCTTTTTTCTTCTCTTTCTTCTCCATAATTTTTGTTCATTTTATTATTCCCATCCCCCCTTTTTCTTTCCTCGATTATCTATAAATTTTTCATCCCTTCTCTTCTGCTTTCTTTCACTCCTTCGGTCTCTAATCATTTCTCTTTCCATTTTCTTTCTTTCTCTCTTATTTCTTCTTTTTCTCTCTCTTTTTATTCTTTCTTTCTTTCTTTCTTTCTTTCTTTCTTTCTTTCTTTCTTTCATTTCGATCTCCCACCGACTCTCTCCATTCCACCCATCCCCCCTTTCCCCGGGGGAACGAGTTGAAAAACTCGAATATTGCTTTGTCATTGAGAAAAAATCGAATATTGCCTTGTCATCATCGAGAAAAAAACTCAATTATTATTTCGCCATCAAAACTAATAGATTCGACGCTGCTTATGTTTTACGCAAAACCCCTTAAGTGTAAAAACATTCAAAGAATATTGGACAATCAACTCTCAAATAGAAATACAACTTACGGCAACTCTGTCATCAAGATACGCAAAAACTGCCTTCTGCGTTTTTTCTTTGTGTTCGACTCGGCACGAATTTAGGCAAATTGAATTTGAATTGAATTCAAAAATTGCAAATTGATATTTTGCAAAAAAACAAAAACAAAAACAAAAAACAAACTTAGGAAAAAACTGGCAAATTGAAAACAAAACAAAACACGGAAATACAAGTACGACATTGCGTTATAGGCAAAACGAAGAAAGTTTCTATCTTGATAATGAATTCTGAGATGAAAAGCACGTCTTCTTGATCTTTCATTTTCCACACTGTCTTTTAAAACCACCATTCTGTCGGCTTATTTCGCATCCACACAATGAATGCACACATACGCAGACAGGCTAAAGGACAGTATCTGATTATAAATCCCCCACACACGCAATAACACATTTGGACGCTCACACCCCCTAAAAGACATAGCAAAAACAAGTCAACAGAACAACAAAGAAACAAAAAAACAGAACAAAACACGTGTACTACTGAAGCTTGTAAGATTCATTCTGTAGTTTCTTGTTTCTGACCGTTTTTGATCAGACTGATACAGATGTCGACGGGGTTTTACTTCATGAGGCGTAGTACTGCTCTGATTAGTCAAGTAAGATCTCGTCCTTTGATTTCGAGACAAGTGCTTTTATGTCCAGGCGACCAAAGAATTTTTGAAGTGTTTCTAATTACACTTCCAAATGTGTGGTATCCCAACATTGAACCGACTCTGTATCACGACCAGATCTCGTTGATCCTCGGATAGAAATGAACACACACACACACACACACACGTATGCACGCATACACACACTCATTGACATGTATGTGTGTTTGTACATGTGTTTGTGTGTTTGTGTTCTGCTTTCCATATCTGACTTAATTACTTCAACTCAACTTGAATTCAACTGAGATATAACAACCAATTAGTAGATTATTATTTTGTTGGTCCCAAAATAATTGACGCTTTTGTTATTCTAAACTTGCACTTATATTTTCATATATATATATATATATATATATATATATATATATATATATATATATATATATATATATATCCGTTATATACCGTTTCAAAGTGTATAATTCGCTCTATCTATTGATTCTGGTTAATTTGAAGCAGTCAAGTTAAAGACAGAAAAAGCAAATTCGAACAATTTTAGTTTTATGAATTCAAAAAGTTGCGTTAAACAGCAGAAACTGCTTTCAATATCAACCCAGGATTTTGCCCAGTGACCTTCAACAAATGCACTGCTCACCATTGGTTCGAGAAATTTCGAAACAGAGGCGTGAGCCTTGAATATGTTGATATCTTCCTGTGACCAGCGACATCTAATTTGGGGCCATTATTGAGTCGAACCCACGCAAAACAAGTGGGCAGCTTGCAGAGGAATTTAACATTGACCATTCAACAGTTGTTCGATATTTGTACCAAATTCAAAAGGCAAAACATATTGCATAAATGACCCTGCAGAAATCGAACAGACAAGGCTACAAATCTCTACCTCCCCTAGCTAACTCACCAGACCTTTCTCCGACTGAATACCACCTTTTCAAACTTTTCGAACCATTTCCTACAAGGGAAAGTCTTCAAAAGCCAAGCAGCAGTTTGAGAATAAATCGCTTTTAAGCTGATGTTGAAAAACTGCAATTTTTTTTGCACCAACCTCATAGTTCGTATGGATCAACGTACGTCTGGTTTTCATGATGCATTGGATTCGTGAAGATAAGACAATGAGACAGACACATCATTACATGCTTGAAATACTTTTCTTCCAAAGAATTTCACAGTCGCATAATCTTCTGAAAAAAAAAAGATGGCATTCCTTGTGTGCACAGGAGATAAGCAGAGGAAAATGAAATAGTATAGACACTCTAGATAATCTTTTGATACATGCACTTTCTAAAACAGCCATTTTGAATCACCTAAAGGGGCTACATTTCATTTCTAGGTATATCTATAGAGCTATATAGACTCCAAACAGAGGCCTCTGGAAGTATAATTATACAATGTATCGATCGGTTATTAACACATTCTATCCATGTGAAAGCAATATACATTTCCATCATCCTCAGCATCAACATCCATTGTTGGACATAGACATTACCCAAGATTCGCCAGACCTTTCTATCATGAGGGTTGCAGAGCCAACTTGACTTGTCTAGTTCGTCCCGTCATCTTATGTACTGTCGGCCACAGTTTTGCATGTGATCTCTGGAGATCCATATTGTGATTCGTAATGTTCAGCGATTGTCCACCATACTGGCATTATGACCAGCCCATTGCCATTCGCGTTTTCTAATGGATTCTCGATCTACCTAGGACAACGGATCTCCATGAAGTCCTCAAAAGAAGAAGAAATCAAGCAAACGATCACTCTTGGAGGGGAAGCTTTCAAGAGAGCAAGTGCAATCTTCAAGAACCAAAAAATTCTGCTCGTCCTCAATAGAACGGTCTGCAACCATTGTATACTCCTGATAATAACCCCTGAGGCTAAAACATAGAACCTAACCTAAAGTCCCTCAAACTGAGAACCATACACGTGCACAGGAAAGAATCGTGTCCAACATAATATTGAGCAATCACAAGATAACGCTTTTTACAAAGGAAAAACAGAAGTTCGAGATATGGAACCAATCAGGACACAAATGTACAAATTAGTTTGTTTAATCGTATGATTGTATGGTTTTAAGTATCTTTGCTTCGTCGTATTATAATATAAAGCTTATAATGGATTAGTTCATGTGAAATAGATTAACACAGTCGACAAACAATGTAAGGGCTGTATTGAAATGAGACAGACTCTACGAACATGACGAAGAATAATACATTACGTAATTGTTGGGTGGTTGGAACAAAAACGAAAAAAAAAAAAGAAGCTCACCATCAGTTAATTATTGAACAACCATAGCATCAGAATTTGAAGTCAGAGAAATCATTCTATGAAAGAATAAATATGGTCAGAATGAATTCTATTTATAACATCCCTGGCGTTTCCCACTGAAGAACATCTAAAGTCGAAAAGCATCCAAAATATCTAGACTCTGGAGAATGTAGACTTTATCGATAAACCTGTGAGGATAAGGTCCCACCCTCTTGCAAAAAAAAAAAAAATGCAGCAACCGTTTAGAAAGGGTTTAGTGGAGTACTGGTGCCAATTTACAAGTCTGTATATAAAAAGGTATGGTAGGCGCGCTCGAAGTAACAAACAAGCATAAACAAACAAGACAACAAACAAAAACATAAACACAGCCACTTATAAAAAAAAGGGATAAAGCCCTTTGCTATCTTTGATGGCTACGGTTGTTCAAAAAGAACGTGTAAGTGAATAAAAAATGTTTTATATTGAGTATACACTTTAGATTACTTGAATTATCAGAAATAAATTATCTTTGAAATAGCTTTGGGCTCCTTAGTGCTGGTCTATACATAAACCATTCCGTAATCTCTGACCAGTTTTTTCCTACTATCGAATATAAAAACTATTAGTTCATTTTTCCAATCTATTTTACAGTAGTCTTTACAAAATATCATATCATTTGAATACGTTGTTTAGAATTAGATGTGAAGTGACGAGTGGCGGGAAGGCTTACCAAGGAATTCGAAATATGGACGGCCAAATATCTTAAATATCTTCCTTCTATACAAAAACGTATTCATTTGATATAGCAATAAAGAAATAAAAAAAGAAAAATAATTCATTCCTCTCTTTACTCTAAAAACTAGTCTGGGTAAGAGGTGAAAATCTATTCAAGATGTTGCCATATACATTTTGGAGCCTTTGTGTGTGTGTTTTTGTTGTGTATAGCCTGGAACAGAATTCACATAGTGGCTGCCCCATTTTGATGAGTTTATTAGTAAATCTAGATTCTACTGAATGTAGATGTTTCTAGATGTGTTTCTTTTATTCTCTTTTAGATGTTTCCACTGGAATTAACATCTATATTTTACAGAGTCTAGATGTTTTTAGATGTTTTTTGAAAGTATTTTAGATGTGTTTTTGTGGAAACAGCGTCTAGATTCTCCAAAATGTAGATATTTTTAACTTTGATTGGTTTATATTTGATGAAGAATTCCCAAACAGTTATCAATTTTTGACCAGTATTTTTAGTACACCTAAAATTTCTAGTCGATTTTTATCATAACTTACCTAGACCGTCAGTCTAGGGTCGTGGGTAAGCCGTACAGACCAAAAATTGAGAAAAAGATGATGTGTGAGTTGAAGAGTTAGATTCGATCTGTTTGCTTAGAGAGCTTTGGTAGCTCCCCAGTAGAGCAGCACCGTTCATTCGCTTTTTCTCAAGGTAGAAAGCACTCGAGTTCGGGTCTCATCCGGAGTTTGTTCTTAATCCTAGATCAGCACTGCTTACTGACTGTTGTATATCATCATCATTATCATCCGCCTTCTAACGTCCGTCGTTGGACATAGACCCTCCCCAGGGTCCGCCACAATTGTTTATCATGGGCTTCGCAGAGCCAGTTTTTTCTAAATTTGTCTACTTCATCTCTCCATCTTGAATTCTGTTGGTCTCGGTTTCTCATGTGATCTCCAGGGATCCATGTTGTGAGTCGGGATGTCCCTCGGTTGTCTTTCATTCTTATAACATGACCTGCCCATTGCCATTTATGTTTTTAATAGATTCTATGTCGTACACGGACCGTTAAAATAAGTTGTAATAAAAACAACCAAGAAACATGATATGTTGAGAAATCAGTCCAAATCTTTTGATTTCCTGAAGATCAGGGTGCGTACTTATTTGTTTCAAGACTGGATATATTTATTGCACGAACGGCAGTACTTTTTATTCCTGACATTCTTTGTAGCTCCTTATCAGACTTCGATGAAATATTTTGATGTAAAAACTATTCCGGCCACTTCTTAATAGTACTACTTCTCAAACGTTAATGAAACGAATGGCAGGGAGTTCGTTCATGTCTGAGAACTTGTAGTATTAAGGAATGGCAGGGGGTTGAAGTGAATGGCAGGGATAGGGAGTACTGCCGATCTTTTGAAAAAAACAAACAAACAATTATTCGACTTCTTTCTTGAATAGACAAATAGCGTTCAATGGATTATAAATCTCCCATACTTGAAATTCAATTAGACTATTGTTATATTTCCCTTTTTAAAATGGTTGGTTGCAGAGTTGATAATTTTTAGGCTTTGGGTTCCTGTTTTGGGGGGGTTAATGTTAAGGTTAGGCTTACTGTCCTCTGCTTCGTTGACTTTGAGAGCAATTGACACTGTACAGCTGAAGCAGTGGCCAATTTGGAAAGAGAAAGATCACAATAGCCTCGAATTGAATTCGACCGACCTTCATCTTTGTTTACATCCCATCGTCCCGATAACAATATTGGTTTAGATCCGGCCTAATCTGGTTAGGGCTTAGGATTCAGGGCTGGCAGAAATTGAAAATTGAACCTCCACATGCAGAAAGACGGACTTGAAATTAGATAATCAATTCCCAAAAGAAGCCCCAGCGGCTATTAATCAAGTCATCACGTGCCAGAAGCCGATTGAAATTCGAACAACTTCGTTGCACTTCATCCGTAGAAAGAGATATTTGTCATGATGTCCATATAAGTAACTTTTAGTCGGATGTTTCCTAAGGACGACTCGCAGCATACGTGTGTATTTTCCAATGAGCAATGCTTGTTATGATTTTGTTAAAGTCAATGTTATGGCTGCATACAATGAGATTATTTCGACAGTTTCTCTAAAGAATTTATGTTTCAGATCTTGAGGCAGGGAATTCTTTCATATTTTGGTTAGGCCATCTAGAGATACTCGGGCCTTCGCTTTTCTAATGTCAACTTCTTTTTCTGGATATTGAGAATTGCTTCCTCAGAATATGAAATTGGAAACTTGTTTAATGTCGTCTCATAGGCAACTCGTTCAGAGGAAAATATTGTCTCACCGTGTAAGGGAAACCAAACTTTGAACCATACAAAGTGTTTCAAAGAAAACTGATTTGTACTAGACACGTTACAATACTAGTTGTGACTCAAGTTATCTTTGCTATAACCTTTACTGAATTCAATAATTTTGTTTTCTCCATCTTCCATTACGTGTTTAACAATGTAACATACACAGAAATGTTTTCTCACCAAGTTATAATTGGATAGGATCTTATATAAGCCAATACGAGTTCAAATGGAGACTACAGTAAATTTCATGACCAAGATTGCTTACAACCGTGTCGGTGTGTAACTTATGAAAAGGCAAAAATCAGACAATAAATTTGCTCGCTTTTTTGGCTAGCCATGACAGAGTTGATTGATAGTCTGTTACCTTCTGATGCAATAAATAAAGTCTTTACAACATTGCCAGTAATCTCTTGTCTTCTTCGACTGGGGGAAAATCCTTCAGTTGTCATATACAATATGGCCGGTGATGAAGACAAGTTAGGGACGTCCAATGTTGAAAAGATTACAACTCAAATCCATCATGAACCCAGATGAAGATGTACGATATCAGCAATAAATAAGTACACCCCTACCATTATATTTCTAAAATAAAATTAATTTTTCTTCTAAACCAAACATAGTTCTTATAAGTAAGTATATTCTACCACTATATTTTGAATGTAAGTTAATTTTCTTCTGAGCCAAACATAGAGGTCTCTCTAAATAAGTACATCTTACCACTATATTTTGAATAGAAAGTTATTTTATTTTTCAACCAAGCATAGCAGTATTTCTCAATAAGTACACTCTACCATTATATTTTAGATAGAAAGTTATTTTCTTCTGAACATAGCAGTTCTCATAAGTAAGTGAACTTTTCCACTGTATTTTAGATAGAAATTTTATTTTCTTAAACAAACATGGAATTTTTTCTTCAAATGAATACACCGTACCACTTTATTTCAAATAGAAAGTTGATTTTTCTCCTAGCCAAATATTGCAGTTTTATAGATAAGTACACACTAGCATTTCATTTTGAATAGAAAGTTGATTTTTCTTCTAAACCAAAGACAACAAATTTTAGTTTCTTCAGCGGAATATTACTCAGTCAACACGGATATTATCTAAGTATTATTCATAACCTAACTCTGTTGCCGAAAATATGAACTTTTGTTATTGCGTGTCAAGTGTAATTTCCTTATGTTACTGAAATACCGTAATTTGGTTTGAAGGCCAAAGAATATGCTTGCCTAAAACGTCCAGATAAAAAAAAATCAAAATTTTACTTTTCAGATATTTGAATATTTTACGAGTACAGTAATTTAACGTTGAAGAAATGATTATATAAATTTTCTCCATGGTCTATCGTTAGGTTTGAACCCGTATTGCTTGAGAACTAACTGCAAGCAACAATGACTTGACTCTGCTTTATCTAAAAAGATGTCTATATATCTTGTATAAATAAAAGCTGATAACTGAAAGTTATCTGATCTGTCCGTTGGTTGATTGGCTGGTCTGTCAATCAATCGGTTGATCTGTCTCCATGTTGTTTCTCAGATGTTTTGAGTATGATTTACTTGAAACCTAATGAAAATGTGTCCCTTGATGGAATGCATCTTACCAAGAAAAGTATTCCTCTCAGGATAACACCAAGTTTGAAACGATGGTGTTTAAACTCTATTGAAATCGATTTTCTCTGCTGTTTTAAGTCAGATTCACTTGAAATTGGATAGAATGGTGTTCTTTGATGTGCATCACATCAGGGAATACCATTCTATCAAGTTTCACGTATCATAGATAATTATAACTAAACTACCTTAAAAATGTTTTTTACTCGGGTCAGGTGATCTGGCAATTATAGCATTTAAACTTTATAGTGGACGCCTCATTGAACCTTCGGTTCTTGCTTCGATTTTACTTCATTCGAAATTATGTTTTCCTTTGTTTCTTTGGATTTTTTTCACTCCTACTTTCTTTTCTCCCTCCTTTTTTTCTTACCTCCTTTCTTTCAAAAAGATTGTGTCAATTCGTCTCATTATTTGTTCTCCCTCTTTTCTTCCTTTCACTTTTTTCTTCCTTTCTTTCTTTCTTTTAGTCAGACAGATAGAAGAAAAAAGTTTTTTTTACAGTTATGTAGGCATTTCCAAAGGTCATGGCACGTTGCCTCTTTCCATATATATATGCACAGAGACTCAAAAACACACATGCAAACAGACAGACACATACGAAAACACAAACACAGATAGATGTACACACACAGAGACACATACGTTCGTACACACACGCGCACACACACACACATACACACACACGCACACACTGTCTCTTTATCTCTGTCTCTCTCTCTGGCTCCATCAAATACTTAATGAAAGGTCTTTTACCATTATTAAGTCGACTGCACAAAAAGACTTGCATCATCTGGACTCCTCACGATGAAAAAAAAAAACCCTTACTCTACCAGATTTCTTTCAGTCATGGCATTTCGATCATTCAACAATTAAGATAAATTCAGACTGAAAAAAAATTCTTCATCCGGCTGACGATTTCACAATGCTAGTCTTCGTTGTGATAAACGATGGGAATTTAACAACAGTGTACCCAACCGGCGCCGCGAACCCCAGATCTTGAAGATGGTTAGATTGCCAGCAAAAAGCGCCCCGTCCCGAAGAATCTTCGACAGGAATACTGAGTAATCGTCGAGATTGCGTAATCGGCGAAATTAACTTATTTTTAGCTCAAAAGTTTGAATTCCCTTTGATTTCATAAACTCTTGATTGGAAAAAAATAGCTATTTTATCTCCTCATTTTGATCAAATTAAAACTAAGTATTCATTTACTTTTTTGTAAAAAAGAAGTAAACCTGTGTGCAAAGTTATTCTTTAGCAAAAACATTTGATTTCACAAACTTTTGATTGTAAAAAATAGTTGTTGTATCTTTGTTTTGATTGAATGAAGTTTCGATCAAATTGGTACTACATATTCATTTATTTTTTTTGCAAATTTATTTCTAATATTGCCAATTACGAAATCGAACCAGATCGGTGTAACAAACATGGGAGTACAGATCTTCACAAAAACTTATAAAGACGTCTTTGTCTGTTAGTTTGAACGGATCTTGTGTATAGGTGTAGGGATGTTATTATTGGCGACATGAGGGTAGTTGTAGTGGGCACACCTCGAAGAATGGACCGAGTTCAAACCCTAGCTGGGACAGTTTTTATTCACTTTGCACCAATGCCAAGGAGAAAGAGAATGTATTTGGGAATGGTATGAACTGGTTTCCCCTCATCTCTAAGCTTGGGTAAAATAGCACCAAGAGAAGTGAGTGACGCCTGGCACTGTTAAGTCTAATTCAAACGGGTCGAGTAAGAAGTACTGAGATATTGGGGGTGGGTTGGGGAAAGCAGGGTCAGCTGGAGTTGTGGCCTGTGTAAGGGCAGTATTATATCAACATTGAGACACATTGCAACCAGACTGGAACATACACATAAACGTATACAAATATCGTCATTTGTTTATTATTTCTTTCAACTCTCGATTATTGAATCACCGTACCCATGATAACCAATCACAACAAAAAAATATAGGTTAGAGGCAATCTTCCATTTTCACTCGACTGCCTGTCGGTCCTTGTTTATCTCGGTGCTTATTTTATTGTCATAGAGTCTTAAACATTCCCATAGGTAACCATCATGTAATACGGCCTTTTCATTAAAAAAAAAGAAAGTATGCTTTTTTCCTCACTTTTCTTTTGGGGATGTTATATTTACAATGATTATCCATTATGAAGAGGACAATTTTATTCCGTCACAGCACGTGACGTAGCGTTCTTGATGTTCAGGCGTTTGTGGAAAAGCTTGGTCGGAATGGTAGGGGATAAGGTGAGGGATAGATACATAGACAGAGTATGAAAGAGAGAGAGAGAGAGAGAGAGAGAGAAAGAGAGAGAGAGCGAAAGCGAAAGAGAGAGAGAGAGTTAGTAAATAAATTACAATTTTGTCAATAGAAATCACATCTTTTTTTAAATCCAAGTAGTTCTATCACTCCCATTCCCTTGAAATTAACATCTCCAGTTAGTCAGCGCCTTCGATTTTGTCAAGTCCTGTATTACTCTATGTAACTTTGTATCACTGTCCAAAAAGTATGAATGGGGTTGGTGAATTAGTAAAGTTTCGGATGATAAAGTCTCGAGTGATAAGGACTTACAGAGAGCAGATATTGTGAGAAAAATGAAGCAACTTGGTATCGGTGTATCATCTTTAGGCAGAGATGGCAATATCTGTTTATTTATTGTTTTTACTAGTGGCAAAAGTCGGCATGTCTATGGGTGCCCAAATCTTTCTCGTTCAAACCAAATTCGAATAGGTTCGAAGCGTTTACAAAAAAAAGAACGAATAGAGTGGCCGAAGAAAGAAGAATATTGTTTTACGTCACACTATGTTATATCTAAGAAAAAGATCGATACTCTAACCAGAAAAAAATGACGTAAGATGCGTTCATAATTTGTGAGGTTAAAACATTTTCCGCATATCTCATATTGCAAACGTAGGTGTATGGCGAACAGTAATAGATAAGAAAAGAAAAGTTACAAGCCTGGAAAAAAACCAGAGTCCATTTTCAGATAGTCTTTTTTGAAATACCTTAGCATTCGTACATTATTCTTTGGAGAAATCATATGGAAACAAATTCTGCCAAATACGGTCAAAGATTGAATAAACAACGTCACAGGTTTCGAAAAGTGTCAGTTATTTTTCTTGTTTTTTTTTTTTCATTTATCTGCCAGGTTAATTATTGCCTCTTTCTATCCGTCTGGTCTACGGTTTCTATGTTTTTCTTCGGCACACTTTATCTTTTTCTCTTTACTTTCTTGCCATATGTTTCTTTCTCATTCTTTGTCTGTCTTTTGATCAATTCACCGATGTCTAAATCCACTCTTTCATTCTCCCTTCTCCCTCTCAGACACATAACAGAATGTTCTTTCTCACCTATTATGTCTTTTTCATGAGTGCATAATCAGTGTATATAAATCTATTTATCTTTCTTTATACACAGACATAAACACACTCCCACTCCCAAATATACATACATATATATATATATATATATATATATATATATATATATATATATATATATATATATATGTATATATATATATTTATGTATATATGTGTGTGACTGAACAATAGGGAAGAGAGGGAGACTTTATCTGTTAGTTGATTATCTCATAAATAAATAAAACAATATGCTATTCATGTTTCAGGAGAAATCCCCAGCTTCAGTAGCATGTGTGCACCTTTCAGTGCTTAAAAGGTTTCCTCAGAAAAAAATTCAGCATCAGATGTTTTGGTTTTGAAGTAAAAATGGAAATCAAGAAAGAAAATTCCTTTTGGTCATAATGGTGAGTCTGGACTGCATTCTGTCAGTGAAAAGATCCAAGATGGTATAGTTGGATATCATTTTGGAAGTATGAGCAGCAATTATGGGTATTTTATTGGTTTTGCTGGTCAGAGGGGTGGGCTTCTTAAGAATTTGCTGTCATGGATACGGGGAAGCTAGATAGTAGTTTAGTGTTGAACTATTTGGGTGCTTTGTAAGTTCGGGATGGAATTATTTTTGGTGTTAATCGAGATAGTGAAGTAGGGAGGTCTTTGTTATGTATCATCGAATATCCTTTGAGAAATGTATGTTTTATATCTTTAATGGTCATTGTGGATATTCTGAAAAATCTGATAATTTTAAGTTCTACAAATGAAATACTACACATAGGTCTCTATAGTGACTCTGCCAAGTTCGTAATGTTGAATATACATGAAGGGGGATTTAGTTGTGGATGTGAGGTTGTTTTGGGGAATGTGATTATATTGATATCAAGGGGTATTTGGGCCTGGGTAGAAACATAGTCTAAAGACTGGAGATAGTGAGTTGGTGAGTATAAGGTACTTACGAGTGAGAGAATTTTGATGTTACAGATTGATGTGGTTAGGGTTATTGAGTTTAGATTTGAGTCTGTTCGGGGAGAGAGTTTTAAATTTGTTAAAGCTGCATATCTTCATCTCATCGTCGAATTTTTTTCATTTCAGGAGATGTATTTTTTCTATTTTTTCGATGATTGTGGATCTCACGTCGATGCCAAAATTGTGGCGGGGGGTATGGAGGTGTAGTTCTACTGGGTGTTGTTTTGGATGATTAGATGATTTAATTGTGTCTATAGTTATTAAGTCTAATATTGAACTACCACTTGGACTTGCGTATGTATTGCATTTTGCATCTATCATATTCTAGGAGGAAGATGACATTTTTGATTCAACAGTTAGAATTATGGTAGTCTTGTTAGGGTTACATCTGGTGAAGGTGTTGATGTGCCTAAGGTGGTTACAGCATAGACTTTTTCTTCTGTTGCAGGGTTGGAGGAATTTAACAATTTTAGGGATGGTGTTGTGTGAGACTTTGTTGTTCATTATAGTGATACTGCTACTCACGTCTTTCATGTTTGAGGTCTGCGGTAGGCAAGATACCGTATTCTAGGAATATTTCTTTAAGTTCTATTTTGAGTATAAGTATATTCAATCTCATCAATTATATGAGACAGAGATGGCAGTGTGTTTTGGAAGGTGGTTATGCGTTGTATGCAGTCGGGTTTATTTTTCTCAGAGAGTTTAATGGTTTCTCCTTTGGGTATTGTACATGCCTTTTTTATTTGATTATTTGTATCTTCTTCTGAATATACCAGTTTAGTTGAATGTTGTAGTAGGTCATCGGTGTGTCTGTTGAGTTCATTATCTGTACCGCAAATTCTCTTAATTTTAAGTGCCTGTGAGAATGGAATTTCTCAGGTGTTTGGGTCAGGCCGAATTAAAGTAAACTTAGTTGCGAGTGTCTGTATGTTTAGTATAGGAAGTGATCTGGAGGTCTCTGTCATAATCTATGTATATGCAGGTGTCTCGGAAGGCTATGGAATCAGTGAATTTCTCGTGGTCAAATTTTAAAAAGTCCTGTGAACAGTTTATGTGTATAACTGTTTTCTTTAGTTTGGCTCCAAGTCCCGTATGTATAGAAAGAATATCATCTATATATCTGACAGAAAAGATGCAGTCTTTGTCTATCTGGGGGTATATGTAAGTCTCTCTGAATTAGCCCATGAAGATGTCAGCATAGGAGGGAGTCGCTACTCTGTAAATGGCATAGCCTTTCATCTGGAGGAAGTGTCTATTATAGAAGTTGAATTCATTGAGTGTTCGAATGCGTATAAGGTTGGTAATCGTTTCAGTTTTGAGTTCTTTAGTTGTTCTATTGTATATTATACCTTCTCAGAGTTCAATATTGGAATGTAGGGATTTAACGTTATACTGATGTGAAGTGTTTTTTCTAGGATTGTTTTAATGTTTGATTTTGTTTAAAAGGACAATGGTGTCTCGCATGTAAGTTTTGACTTGCGTCACTAACGATTAGATATGATGGTGTACATATTCTGGTGATTTGGTGGTGTGGCTCTTAGTAGAGGAAATGACTAGTCTACCTGGATTATTTAATTTGCACGTCTTTAGAAGTAGTTGAAACTCACCGGGTTTCATGAAAGTGGGTTTATGTGCATTAGGTGTTTTTCTATCTATAACGTTGTTGTTACACATCTATGATAGATAATGAAGTATCATGTTTTGGTATTGAGTGAATTGGTTCTTTGTGAAATCCTGTGTTTTTTAGTAGAGTGTTAGTTCCTCAGAGGTATTTATCGACATCCAAATAACTATAGTGCTTCCCTTCTGCTCTAGTGATCATTAAGTCTGTATTGTTTAAAAGTTTGTTGAGGGACTCTCTTTTTTTAGTTGTTAGGTTATCGTGTGGTTGGAGCTGATCACTTTGATTGGTAATATGGGTTTCAAAGTTTTCATTAACTGCTACATAAAATATTTGGATAGTGATGTCTATATTCTCTGGGTTGAAAGATTTATTGGGGTCTTTGAGCCTCTCTAGAATATCACTATCATGGTTTGATTTGCCAAAGTGGGCTCTCAGCATGATTTTCCTGAAGAAGTCATTAGCTTCCTTATTTAGGATATTCTCGTCGAAGTGTGATGGCATGGGCAGGTTTTAAGCCCTTATCTAGGAGTAACATGTATCTCTAGTGAATTCCAAATATTTACTTTCCGGGTCGTTTTTGATTCTAAAATGTTTTAACTGTTATGTAAGTGTTCTAAAACTTTATTAGGGATATTATTATGTTTTCTGGCCCCCTTCAATATGAAGTGGCTGTGTGGGGGGGTGTCGATTTTTTGGTTGTGTGTGTTTGTGTGCGATGATGGAGAGGTTATCTTAAAGTCAGGGTGTTGGACTGCATTCTTGGAATGTATTGGCTGGGTCCTTGTGTGGGAGTGAGGAGGGATGTTTTTCTGGAGGCCTTTGTTTGTAGCAGCTTGTGAAGTGGTACATGGATGGTCCTTGTAGTATCAAGTGTTTTTGTTCTTTTCAATGATGGAATCATTCCTATTATTGTGTTTGTTCATTTAGGTACTTTTGTTTCTAGTACTCATGTTCTTCCTTCTGGCAATGTGCATTTTATTCTTGTTAGTGAGAGTAATTATGGTAGGTTGAATAATATCTCTATGTGTTTTTTCTGATCTTAAGTCTAGTAGGGGCATTGGTGATTGTTAAGTGTACATATGGTTGACTGGGGTTGGGTAGTGGAGGTTTGATGGTTTGTTTATTAAGTTGTTTATTTAATGTTTTTCCGTTGTATTGATTGTTAGTTCTGTGTGTAATGGTTTATTTTAGTTTTTTGTATTTGTTCATTTTGATATTGTCGAGTTGCTTTTCTTTATTTCCTCGACGATGGTGATAATAATGTCATGAATTTCTCAGTATTCTTCTGTGTCTCTGTGTGGTAGTTTCTGTTCCAGATCAAGCATGTCTTTGTGGGTGTCTGCAATTGTTTTTTTCCCTGCAAAACTTGAGGGCGTCGTTGGTGACGTGTTTTGATAATGTTTGCATTTTTTGTTCCATGTGTTCAGGAACTGAATATATATATATATATATATATATATATATATATATATATATATATATATATATATATATAAAGTGAGATAACAGATGTGGTTTCTCCGAAATAATGATGAATTTGATAGATAAAGAGAAATAAAGAAAAATGGATTGTATTTTATTTTACCGTAACATGTTTATGATTACTCACACACATATTCACCGAGTAAAATGCTGATGAAGACACTTTATCACACTCCATAACACAACCACAACACATCAACGTATGATTACACATAACACATGAATATCCGACACACTGCATCATACACTTGTATACACAGCATACACAAGCACTATTTTTTCTCAATAACATGGTCACAATATTCAACTACACATACATACTCATGGAACCCTTTTCCATTTCCACGTCCCATACATAACTCTGGCATCAACACAACAATCCCCTTTTTTGTCAGTAACAGATAAGAACTGAATAATAATAATAATAATAATAATAATAATAATAATAATAATAATAATAATAATAATAATAATAATAATAATAATTAGTCATCTCTCCCCTCTTCTCCAAACCATGTTCACTATTTTTATCGTATTTCCCATTTGACGTTTGGCAAAGAGAGGAACCATTTCCATGATAATGAATACAATTCATTTCCAACATCTCTTCTCTCTTTCGCCTATCACGCCAGTGCTGCAGTTTGCATTTCTGTTTTCATTTCCCATCCTCTGTTGGGTCACTGTTAACAATCAACGTTGCAGTCTTTATATTTTTAACACTTACCTCAGTATCCACGCAGTTCCTAGAAGTGCAGTGGTCTGTACAGTCTCAATCCTTCCCCTTGATCCTGATCTCCTCCAGTCTCGCCCTCAGTGTCTTTGGAACAGTTACTAGTGCTCCCACCATGACTGGCACTACCCTGGCTTTCAGGTTCCACATCTTCTTCAGTTTTCTTGCTAGGTCCTGGCATTTTCCCCGTTTTTCACTCTCCTTCCTCGTAACTCTATGATCTACAGGTACAGCCACGTCTACTATTTGGCAGGTCTTCCTCTTCTGGTCTACGATTACCAAGTCTGGTCTTTTTGCCTGGATGAGGCGGTCGGTTTGGATGTCGAAGTCCCAGAGTAGTTTGTGGTTGTCATTCTCCAGGACTGCCTCTGGTTTCTGCTGATACCACCTTTTCCACATGGTTGAATCCCATTTGTTTGTTCCCAGTGTATCATCGTTGCTACTCTATCGTGTCTATGCTTATACTCCTTCTGGGCGAGTTTTTTCAAAAATTATTATTATTATCATTATTATTATCATTATTATTATTATCATTATTATCTCTTTCTTTCTCTTCCTCACTCCTGCTCACTTTCCCAACTCTCACTTTTCTGCTTCTCTCTTTTTAAATTCTTCTCCCCACCCGTTTCTCTTTGTCACGTCCAAAATGGCGCTATACGAATTACTTGTACTTCTGTTCAATTCAATTTCATATGCACCAATCGACTGACGGCAATAAGAATTCAAATCGGTTCTAATCAAGGGAAAATGGAAAACTATTTTAAGAATTTTTCAATTTTATCAACGAATTGGGTCATTCAATTTTCCATTTTTCCTGTTTTCGTTCTCATACTTTTTTTTGTCAACGTAAGACAGATTTTCGTGTGAGTTTATCTGTTTCTATTTGCTTTGGGGAAAAACATGATAAACCAAATAGAAATAAAAAAAAAACAATGGAGTAATAAAATGAATAAGAAAACAGGTTTGATTAGTCAATAAATAGAAACCATCATACAACCAACGTATTGCGAATGACCGAAAAAACAATTGGAATATGGGTGATCAATTAATAAATCAATTTTCTCGCTCTTTTTTTTCAATTTCTGAAAAGTTTCAACTTTCAAAAAGAGAACAAAAAAAAAACAACAAAAAAACAATAAAAACAAGCAGGCACAGAGACCAATTTAGCATAAAACAACATTTTAAATTGGGCCTCTCACTGAAAAACCATTTACAGGGAATTTAGAAATAATAATTAAAAAAACTTGTAGACGTGATAAAAAGTAGATCTTGAATTTTTCAGTCTTCTTGCTCTATTGACATGGCATGTACACATAATACAGACATATATATATATATATATATATATATATATATATATATATATATATATATATAGCTGGATCACATGACAACTGGCGAAACCCATGTTGACATTTTGGTGGACAGTTGTGATTGCCAGTTTCTAAAAATCGAATCGGTCGATGAAAAAAGAACCAAAAGTTCAATAAGGCATTCTCTATAAAGTTTAAATGTTATTATTACAAGATTGCAGGATTCTGGGTAGAAGATAATTTTAGGAAAGAAACATCACATAAAGGACAACTTAAATGCCCTCAATAACAGTTCACGTGACCCTGAGTTGAAGATGGTTCTAGGTAAGAAGAATCTCACCGAAGGACACCTCAATACCAAGTTTTAAGTAAATCTGACAAAAAACAGCATAGAAAATCAACTCTAATCGATTTTAAAAGTTTGAACACCATTATTGCCAGATGGCACGAGTCTGAGTGGAAGATCTTTCAAGGTAAGAGGCATCTTATGATAGGACATGATTCAACAAAGGTTCAATTAAATCTGACTTGCAACAGCTGAAAAACAATATGAAGACTGACTGACCGGCTGACCAACCAACGGACGGACAGGGCTTCGCTTGGAGTGGGTGTGGCGCCTTTAAAACATTCAGTTTTTTTGCAAAGTGGTTTGCTGGAATAAAAGAGCGAAATTTTTCTCAAAAGAGGAACAAAAAATATATATTACTCAGGTGAAAAGATGAAGTCATCAAAATTGTTCAAATTCAGAGTAGGGATTTTAAACAATTACGAAAACGAATAGCTCTGGTTAGTCGCTCGATAGAAACATGACCAACATGTCTTTTGGCAGCATGCTGTGTTGGGTGTGATCAATAAAAATTTGAAAAATGAATACGTTACTTCTTTAACCTTTTATTGGGCTGTTATCACTAAAAAGGACTGCATTTTCATGGGCCAAACGTGACACAAACGAAGCCATCAAATTTAGTATTAACTTACGTTGCGAATGGGGGCCTCTACCAGAAGTCTATGGGGGGTGGGGGGTGGAAATGAAAAGTTTTTTCTCAGACATCATCACTATCATCAGTCATGTAGTGTACGTTGTTGGACTTACACCTTCCCAAAGATCCACCAGAACTCTCTCTCATGGGCGTCTTTGAGACACTAATCTGAAAATATCTAGTTTGTCACGCCATTTTATATTTCATCAGTCCTGGTTTCGCATATGATCTCTTAGGATCCACGTTGTGGGTCGTGATGGCCAGCAGTTGTCGACCATTCTCCCAACATAACCAGCCCATTGCCATTCAAGTTTTCTGATGGTTTCTATGATATCTTGGAATCCTGTTTTTCCTGTAATATATTGTGTTGTCTTGTGATCTATCCATATTATATTGATCATAATTCTTTCTCGTGCACTTGGCATGGTTCTCAGTCTAAAGGTCAGTCTTTTGGTTAGGTTATCTGTTTCAGCTTCATAGGTGACTATCGGGAGGATGCATTGGTTGCATACCCTTCTTTTTATCACCATCGTGCTTTTCTTGAAAGTTGAGCTTGTCCTGCCGAAAGTAATTATTTTCTTGATTTGGTTTTCTTTTGAGGATTTCATGGAGATCTGTTGTCTTTGGTAGAAGTACTGGTATTCTTTCTCTAGTTCTGTGTCTTTCATTTTGATTGTTGTGTCATTGTTTTCAACGTGTCTATTTTATATGACATTTGTTTTACTGGAGTTCATGTGGATACTGATCTTTCCGCTTTTTTGTTTCAGTTTGTCCAGAATTATCTGGAGGTCTTGAAGGTTCTTAGCAAAAAGGACGATATCGTCTGCAAATCTAAGGTCGCTGGGGTATTCTCAGACTTTTTTGATTCCTTTATTTTCCCAGTCTAGGTTCTGAAAGTTAATCTCAAAGTAGGTTGCGAAGAGTTTGGGTGAGCTGGTATCTCTATATCTTACTTCTTTTGAGTTGGAAAGAGTCTGAGGCTAATACAAGAATTACTCTGTTGGTATATATGTTGCAATACTCTGACATATACTGGTTCTACGCCTTGTTGAATCATAGCTTTAATGACCTTTGGGATTTCCACTGAGTCGAAAGCAATAAGTCAACAAATACTAGTTGCATTTTATATTCTGCTGCCTTTTCTTCATTATTTTACCGAATGGAGGCGGTCAATGGTTGAGTAGCTCCTTCTGAAACTTGCTTGTTTCCGTGGTCGGTTTTTGTCTAGTGTTTTGGTGATTCAGTTGGTGATTGATTTGGTAAAAAAGTCTATAGATGCGGTTGAGTACGCTTGTTATCCTGTGGTTGTTGAAATCTCTCGGGTTCTTTTTTTTATTTAAAAGCTTTTTTTATATAAAAGAATTGTGATTGTAGTGTCCCAATCTTCAGGGACTTAAGGCAAGTTTAAGTTGAAACGAATGGCTAGCTCCTTAGTGATGACTTTACCTGCTTTTTGAGTAGGTCAATGGTGATGTTATCAGGTTTAGGGCCTTTTATTTCTCGGTTTGTTTAATGGTTTGCTCCCCTTAAGGATTACATGTTCAACATTCCAGCCTTCTAGAGGTTTGTACATGTGATTTATAGACGGGTAGCTCGGTAGCCAGCCAGATCATCCTGAAAACTGAAGAAACCTACTTAGACAGATTTTGTTTAGGACAGTTTCTAACAAGCCAATCTGGATGCGATGCTGAATGTTGAGTAACATATTTCACAAGCAACCGTTTAAAATTCATCTTTGATACTGTTTTTTACTTAACACTATCAGAAAAAGATACCCTTTATTTTCGACTGAATTGAACACATGGAAGAGGTCGTATTGAATTTTAATAGCTATCTAAATTTTTGAAAAAGGTTATTCAGTAGATTTTCTGCTGTTGTTGAAAAATGATTAAACCAGACGACAATTTATTTCATATCATCGTATGATGTAGCAAAAAAACGTCTTAATGTACCTTTTCCAACACAGACAAATAATTTGGAAATTAGAAACACTAACTCTACACCAATCTACTAACCATAACCAACCCTCTGAGCCTACCCTGAGACCTACCTACCTACTAACCCAAAACCTACCTACTAACCTTGACCTTCAAGTCACATACTACCAAACTAACCTCAACACTAACCCTAACTACATGGCTCTAAAGTAAACAGTATTTCCAGATAGAAAATAATATTATTTAATCAACTGGCAAATTCTTTTCACTTACGATCATCTAAACTCATGTATATAGTCTATTTTTATTACCTCCCTGTAGAATATCCACATTATCTTTAATCTATACACTCCAAACAATTACCAAAGTTATTTATCTTTGAACTTTAGGTCATTCTAAAAACTTTTCTTATCCGATTCACAAAAGAGTTTTAGCATTTTTATGCGGAAGAGTTTCACAGTCAGTTGCGAACGTTTACCAGTAGTTCATGAATTCAAGAATTAAATCTCTCTGTTCAGGAAACAGTTTCTTTGTGAGCTTTTCCCGCTTTGTCTGTGTCCAGGAGGAACACTAGTTCATAAAATTAACATTTCCTTTGAATCCACTTTGATTCAGACGACAAAGTTTTGTGATCATAGTCAGAGTACACGACACAGCTACAGGAAGCTTAGCATTGCACTGAGATATTTGTTGTTTTATTGATGATCAGTGTAACTAGTTAGTTGTTATCTTCCTTTGCTTCCAACTCTGCAATTTATCTTCTACTAACATACTGTAACATAACAGACCATCTATTTATTTATATATAAACACACAAAAACTCTCTCTCTCTCTAACACACACAAACACACACACACATATATGTATATTTTGGAAGCAATCTCTTTTTTAAGATTTTTAAAGTTCCATTGAACACGGCAAGATAGTCATTGGTTCATTTAAAAAAAAAATCAATTTTTCTTTTTTGTGAATAAGTTGCTTTTTTCAAAAGCTTCGTACTGTAGTTCTCTGTGCGCTGTTGGCCATCATCGGTCATTTCATGATGTATTTCAAAAGATTTTAAAGTTCAGTGTTCATAGTATTAGCAAAAAAAAAAAAAAAAATTTTCGAATAAGTTTGAGCAGTCCACAGTAACATTGCTTCTATTTGAACGAATCGTTCACTTCTGTTGAAGGCATTTCAAAATAGATTCTCGTACTTCGATTGATATTGTGTCGTGCCTCTTAATTGGCCGATGGAAAACCGGTTGATTATCAGTTTAATGAGTTTTCTAGAAGCCAAACACCAGTCAAACTAGGACAGGAGGTTTTCTTGAAGCCAGAAATCAATCAGACTATGATGGTAAGTTTTAAAGAAATCAAATGCCAATTAGACTAGAACAAGAAGTAATAAAGAAACCTTAAACCAGTCAGACTAGTGCAGGAATTTCTTGAGAAGCGAAAAAGCCAGTCAGAATGAATTTTGTGAACTCATAAAGCAGTTAGACTCGGGCAGGTAGTTTTTGAGAAGCCAAAAGCCAGTCAGACAAGGACAAGAAATTCTGGAGACGCTATAAACCAGACTATGGAAGGATGTCTTCCATAAGCCCCAAACCAATCAGACTCGGACAGGAAGTTTTTAAGGAGCCGAAAACCAGTCAGATTAGGAAAGGAAGTTCGAAAAAAAGTTCGAAAAACCAAAAGCTAGCCAGACTAGGACAAGAAGTACCCCTAAAAGCACAAATCAGTAAGGCAGGGACAGGAAGTTCTCGAAAAAACCAAAAGTCAGTCAGACTTGGGGGAAAAGTTTTCGAGAAGCCAAAAACTTGTCAGATAAAGAAATGAAGTCCCCGAGATGCCCCAAACCAGTCAGACTCGGAAGGAAGGTCTTGAGAAGCCCCAAACCAGTCAATCTAGAACTGGAACAACAACACAATACGGAAAAAATAGATCAGGAAATACAAGAATACTAATATGACGTAGTATTTTCTCTAGAAGGGGATAGACACGTTGGATTTGAAAATCCTTTAGTTAACATTGGGACAACTTTTCTTCTCACCTAAACACAATAATCCAAGAGGAAAATAATATCAAACATTAAGGGAAGATCAAGAAAATAGAAAGGTAACTGTTTTTAAAATAATCGTGTCGTTCTCATTAGCCGACAAATGATCCGATAATTACCAATTATCAGTCTAATGTCTTTTTCGGAAGTCTGGAAACAGGTTAAATAACGACAATGACACCAGATAAACAGATTGCAAACATCTGACTCCAAGTAGCAACAATTAATGTGCGAGACATTTGACGGTACAATACAGACAAAGACAACTAGACCAGGAATTACTAAAACGAAATACCAACAAGACATAGTGTGCCTACTAAAGATGAAAATCCGAGGAGAAATCAATATCAAAGAGACAGGTAGACGGCATCAAAAGAGCCCGGAGGGGCATCGGCTTCTATCAATGACGATGCAGGCCTCAATCAACTAATTTTGTAAGATATTTTATTAATGACGTGCTGTCTGGCTTTGATATACATAGCCTCCAGGATTAATATATATATATATATATATATATATATATATATATATATATATATATATATTAGAAACCGTCAACCAAAACTGTCACCAAAACTGTTATCAAAGGGTTTTTTTCATTTTATAATTTGGCCCCGCTGGCTAACTATATATATATAACACGCGTTCAGGTTGCACCAATGGAGCTAGAGGGCTGAAATATTCAACATTTACTTTATATTATGTCTAAAAATTTTTAAAGATCCCCTCCAGTTGGTTTTTAGTGGGAAGGGGATTCAATTCACAATATAAGTTAATGCTGAATTGTTCATTAATTTTTGGTCTTTGAAAATTCAAACTTTTCGGTAATCCATCGATTTTTTCATTGATCGATCCCAACATGGCATGCTGGTAAAAGAAGTTGGTCATGTGACAGTTTCTATTAAGTGCAAATCGATAGAGTGGCAATAGCTTATCTTCTTTGAATCATCAATTTTCAGTCAAACATACATTACACATTAATACGGAATAATACAAATTCTTATATGAAATTTCACTTATCCTTGAATATTGAAAATATTCCTTTGATGTTTGCTGTCGTGTATCTTCTTTCAATTTCTTTTGGATAGACTTATTTACTTCAGCTGCTACCATCTTCTCTCTTGTTATCGTTGGTGGTTTGAGATTCCTGTGTTTTTCTATGAGATTCCTGGTCTCCTCTGAGATTCTAATGATGGTTTGTTTGCGCTCTGGTTTGAACATTTTGGCAAGTTCTATTTGAAATTGTTATTTTGTAGTTGAACTCATTGATGTCGTTGTTGTTCTCTACTGATTCGGTGAGAATAAGTGTTTTCCAGTTCGAGCTTAGAGGATCGGATGAGCACTATTGGTACGTTCAGTGGTTGCACTTTGGTATGGAGCATTTTCCTGCGTTCGTTGTCAGTGTTAATTTGGATTTTGCATCTTACCATTCTGTGGTCACTTCCTACTTCGACTTTGCCTTGATATATATATATATATATATATATATATATATAATATTGTGTCATCCACAGACAGTTGTTTCAATGTATCATATCTCTTCAGACTTTCCATCATCCCATCAAGTACCGCAAGGAAGAATTGAAACCTTCACTTCAAATCCAGAGACCGATATCCTACCTCTGGGCTACCGAACTGGACGGTCAGTAAGGCTGAATTTGAGCGATATATTTATCTACGCAGAATTTCCCCATCCACCAGAATGCTCTACTCCTATGGAAGAGCATTGCATGAGCTTACAATGGATAAGTTACCTCACTTAAAGAGTGCCCAACCCTGAATAGAGGAGCATATATATATATATATATATATATATATATATATATATATATATATATATATATATATATTTTGACTGTGTTGCTCTTGTCTGCCAGGATGTAGTCGATATCATTCTTGGTTTCCTGATTGAGAGACCTCCAAGTCCAATTTCTTTTGGGTTCAGTCTTGAAGAAGGTGTTCATGATTTTGAATTAGTTCGCTGTAGTAAGATTTATAAGATTTTCAACTTTTTGTCCCGTGTCTTCCATCAGGACTTGCAGTCTTTCATTTCCCTGTCCCACCTGAGCGTCAAAGTCTCCCATAAAGATGTTTCTGTTTTTTTTCTTTTGCGCATGGGAGTTTTACCGTGACATTGGCTACGCGATCTGGGATAGTTCTGAATCCCACAACGTTGTCTTTGAGTTGTTTATGAATAAGAAACCAAACTCTCCCTTTTTCTCTCTTTCTCTTTTTTGCAGGTGCATAGATGTTGGCTTTCTAGTTCGATTAGTTCTTCTTTGGATCTTCTCATTTTGCTAATACCAATTATATCCCTTTTGATGTTTTTGATATCATTTTCAAGATCGGTTAGATACGCATCTGTTGTGTGTTCTGATGTTGTAAGTGCAAATCTATAGTATTGTGTCGACACTCGTAGGTATTTAGTCGCAAAAAATAATTAAATAAAAGATACAACAATGAAAATTGACGACGCAGAACTGGAGAAACTAAATCTTACATCTACACAGGACAACGATTCTCCATGAAATCCTCAAAAGATGAAAGAATCAAGAGAAGAATCACTCTAGGATAGCAAGCTTCCAGCAAGGCTTACAAATAATTTTCTTTAATACAATTTATTAAATTCAAAAACAGTGATATTTTTTAAATTTATTTTAATGATCCATTTATTATATGTTTTTCTTTGGCGATGATTCTTTCCCGAAACATAACTCCCCCGCCTCTTAGATGTAGCCTTACACGGAGAGACCTCAAATCTTTCTTCAGGCATCATCTTTTTTCACCCACCGTTGGGATCTTCCAAAGCCTATATTGGGTACTTTTCAGCCAGGGTAACCGTATTTAATGGGATGTTCCAGCTTGAGAGTTCGATTGGACAATGGATTCAGTGCATACTTCTAAACGCTCCAGGGAGCATTATCGTGAGGTTTTTGGTAAATTTGATGCAATGATGATGGCAAAGGATTATTTCCCCTTTTTGGGGGGATATTTCAACATCTGTGTCTCTATCTTTAACAGGGTTTCTATTCGTCAAGTTAAAGACAAGTAAAAGCATATCTTCCATTCGTTAGAACGCTTATTGCACAGAAAGACCTTTTAAACGTTTATTGATCCCTAGGGTTCTTCTTTTATTCATTTTTGAATACTTTCAGCCAATTCCTCATCGTTCAAAATGCTTGGCAGTTGACGGTTCATAAATTTTAGAACGATAGGAATTTTTAATACGTACGAAAACATTTTTTCAGTCTAAAAAAATGTCTGATAGAGTTTTTTCTCCTTGGTTTTGAGGGATAAATGCTTGAATTTCTGGGTGGATTTGAAGGGCATTTTGAGAAATTCAATATGGGGTCTAAAATGGCCACCGGTAATGGCAAAAGGGTTTTTAATGATGACATATCAACATGTCTGCTTTACAAAGCTATATGTCCTGTTTCCCGTCCACATAGTAATCAGAAAGTTAATACTGAATCTCATAGCCTTCCATTCCATGAGTAGCCAAGATAAACGGTGTATACTGTTTTACAATATCTTTGAGGTTAGGCTTGAACTTCTAGATTAGGATTCCAAGTGCCGCTTCCTTTCCGATTCCGAAATATGGTATCACAGACAATGAGGCTATGCATGGATATCCGGCACAATCCGATCATTTTTATCAACCGAGACAACACTGTTAATTGATGACCTGAATTGAACTGGTGATACCTTCCACACCGTGAAGAAATCTCAGCGAGTGGTCTCCAAATCGATTCACTTTATTTCACATACTAGTTCAATTGGATGGATATTTCCCTGCATCAGAAACCTCCACACACGTTCCGAATGGTGTCAGGCTTCTGCAAAAAAGAGATCAAGCATCCTTACATTTTGTCATCTTACTTGATTGGTCCATTCATCCTTTCTTGCTTTAAATCTTAGAAACAGTGAAATATAAAAAGTAGAAATTCTTTGAATGTTATTTCATCGTGCTCAGAATGAGTCAAACGACAGCAGAAAATTTTTTTTCACTCCTACCTGAATATATGGGATCATTCTCCAATTTACCTATTCCCCAGTGTAAAGACAATATTATCTAGAATTAAATGAGACATAGGACTTTCTAAAATTCTAAGCAGGTCCTTTTCAAGTATCATTTGAGTCGTTTCATTTTGCCAAGTTTGACTTAGAAGAGCATTTGAATAATTATATACAGTTATCATGGTAAAATATGGTCGATTTTCTGTTTTTCTAACAGCTGTAGCATTAAAGTGAGTTTGTGTTCACCACCATACATCTCACTGGCATTTATAATTGGATAGATGTATTCTGGCCAATAGTTTCTCTGTAAAGCCTTTGATTGTTGATCACATTACTTTCTAAATTAAATCTTAACGATGTCTGCACCATCCGTCCTCGGTATCGTTGATCTCAATCTACAGATTCTTCAATTCTATCCACAACCATACGTACATAACATGCGGGCGCTCTGCAGCCAAAATAAGCATTGCGTAGCCACTAAAATAGGCACAGGCATAAACCATACATTCATGGTTGGTACCACTCTTCAAAACCATAATTTAATGGATATTGCATTTATTACCGTTGAGATTTCTCTGTTCATTCTTGGTATGCATCAAATCGCCAGAACAACTGGTAACTTCAATCAGAAAGACAGGTGAGCATCAGTAGCGTGGGCTGCTTACATTGCACTAGTTTTATTATTGGTAACTATCTCCCTTTCCGTGTACAAGATTAAATTCCACATCATAAAAAACCTCGAAATTGATTTTTCTGTTATCTTTCTAATGTAATTGCAGACTAAGATACGAGCTTTTCCTGTCTTGGTTGCAATCTTTGGATGAGAATTTCACACCTACCCCAAATGTAAACTTGGACCTCATGCAATTATGTTCCAACGAAGGAAACACTTTATCGGCAAACAGGCTATTGGAATTGCACAGAAAACAAGTCTGATCACGAAGATGGTGCAGTTCAACGATTATTCACAGCGACATCAAAAACGCAGTTGCTGTCCGGGAAAAGGGACGTGAATTTTCAATTGAGACAACGATTTTCAAATTAAACAAAATGATATTCGACATAATCTGAATTACCATGCATCTGTAATAGTATTCTTTGAAAAAGGCATGAAACCCACAAACCCCCTAATGTTGTTTGTCTCTAAGATATCTTGTAGTCTTGGTAACAGAGCAACATAGAAAGGAAAAATCAGGAAAGGTGAGACTCTGCATAAGTCTCCATTGATGAATTCTCATTTTTCTTGTCAGAAGACTGCTGTACAGAGCATCGTATTTGACAGACATTTTAATACAATTAATTCCCGGGCGGACATCTCTGAATATCCTAAAAAGGATATATGGAATAGGTTTGGATGGTCACTCAATAGGAACCATCGCTTGATTAATGTCTTTTGGCAGAATGCCATGTTGGGAACGATCAATCAAAAACTTGGAACAGGGATACATCAAGAAATAAGTTACTTCTCTAACCTTCAGTTGGGTTTGATACGTTTGAATTTTCAGAAAACAAAAACGAAGAACGAACAAGCGGACACAATCTAAAGATCAATTTTGCATAAACTTATATCGCAAATAGGACCCCCACTAAAACACATTAGGGTTGTATTCAAAAACCAGGAAAAACATTTTCACCAGACGATGAGATCATCATCATCATCATCATCATCATCATCATCATCATCAGCTGTTGTTGAAAATGGACCTTCCTAAAGTTTCACCAGATCTCTATATCATGGGCATCGCGGGGCCATTACTCTCTAAACTCGTCTAGCTCGTTATGCCTATCATCATCATCATCAGCTGTCGTTGAAGATAGACCTTCCTAAAGTTTCACCAGATCTCTATATCATGGGCGTCGCGGAGCCAGTACTTTCTGAACTCGTCTAGCTCGTCAAACCCAGGAGTAAATCTTGAAAATTCAATCTCTCCAGACCCAACAGTGTAGCCTATACGTATTGTACATACACACATAGCCAGTCAGACCAACTTGAAAACTGAAGAAACCAGTGTTGATAGTTTTAGTGACAGTCTTGGTTGACAGTTTCCAATAGTGTGTATAAACGTGCACGTATTTTTAACAAGCTTGTAGAGTAGGTTTTGTGTATGCGGGTATGTTTCTGAGTACGTGAGGGTGTCAGTGTGCGTGTCCTAATAAAAGTGTGTCTGTGAGTGATTGAGTGATTGAGAGATAGGAAGACAGGGAAGGGTAAGATATAGACGGAGGGGTGGGGTATAGAACGAGAGAGAGAGAGAGGGGGGTAATTGATGAGCATAACCCTCACCTTTCCTTGGGTGAACGGAATCTCTTTGATCCGAGTAATAGCTTCGTGTTAATTAAATTTGGCTTATGTTTGTTGTAATAATTGTCAAACACGTTAATTACCAGAGAGTAATGAAAAGTGAGGAGAGGCGGTGAGTGCAGTCGTTGGAGAAGAGATGGTGTGAGATGCGTGGTTAGTGACACCCGGTTTCAAACAGTTTCAGAATGAAAGTGAGATATATAAGAAGAAAAAAAAAGTAAGAAACGCTTATACAACAAATCTTTTTTTCGGTTCGGGAGATTATTAGTTTTAAATTGGTCGAAAAACAGAGTGAAGCTGGACGAAAAAAGAAAGACAGAAAGAAAGAAAGAGAGAAAGAGATAAAGAGAAAAAAAACACGGTGAGAAGAGATAGAGGTAAAGGAAAGGGAAAGAAGGAGAGAAGAAGAAAGAAGAAAGAAAGAAAGTCGGAAAGAAACAAGGAAGAAAAGAAAAGGAAAGAAGTGAAAAAAGAAAAAAGTAACATAAAGACAGAAGTGGAGAAAAAAGAAAAGGAAAGAGAGAAGTAAGTGGGGTAAAAAGAAGCAGAAAAAAAAGGTATTTGAGAGAGGAAGAAAGGAAGGGATAAGATGGATGAAAGTTGTTGAAACATGTCTGGTTAGTCATTCAATAAAAATCTTTATGTGACCATTGTCTTCTCGCTGCATTTTGTGAGGAGGATCAATTAAAAAATATAGAAATAGTGGTGATCAATGAACAAGGTTCTTCTCTGGCCTTTTCTACACTGTAGTAAAAAACAACCCTCCCCCAAAACAGGCAAAACAAACAAAGGGATAAGTTTAGCGTTAACTACCATTTCAAACGGAACCTTTCACTAAAACCTATTTAGGCGTGTTTTTTGTTAAAATAAGTAATTTTTTGTACGTGTTATAATGAATGAACTTTCAGCTTGTAGCTCCATTGTATGCTCGTGATATATATATATCCAACTAGCACCACTAACTCAAAAACGACACACACACACACACGCACACGCACACACACACACACACACACACACACACACACACACAAACAAGAAAATCAGGAATAAAGAAAATCGTAAACGAGTAAAATGAAAGAAAAGGAAAAAAGAATAAAAAGGAAGAAATAAGGGAAACAAGAACCATAAGTTCAACGATGCGTCCACAGTTTGTCATAAAAGTATGGGGAAGAGGGAGAAGAACAAGTAATCTCCCTTCGAATCAACCGAATCGCACACTTGTGAATACAGCAATATTGATATATTCTGTGAGTATTATTTCCAGTAAAAATCGTAAATGGCCATTTTTTGCATTTCATGGCTATTTCTAGCCTTTTTTCGGAATAAACGTTCTTTTATTGACGTCACATCTTTTAATAGCACCACATTCTTCCTTCCTTCCTCTTTCTGTTAATGCAATTTGAACCAACCGACCACCTGGCAAGTGTCTTATTGAGATGAGTAGACATATCTGAAAAGAAAGAAGTAATTAAGGGAATACAAGAAGGATTTCGCCTATTTTTCGTCTAATTCCCGTTCATGTTTGATTTGACTTCGTCTTCACTCCGCATAGCAAGAACAATCTTCACCATATTTAGTGCTGTATACTCACTATTTGCCTATTCTGTCGTGTTAAACTAAACACCTATATGAAATTTACCTACTGTTATTTGAAATCACGACCAGATGATTGCCAAGTAGCTCTCTTGCCAACAGACAAGTGTAATATACTTACAAATTTATTTATTATATATTTGCGAACACTAGTTGCTATAATCATCTTCAGTTGGAATGGAAGTACGAGTGAAAAATGACCCTATATATACATGTCAGATATCTTTAGGGGGATGTGGAGAATGGCGATGACCTTAAAATTCGTTATTTCTTTTCAAGATTATTCTCCTTGGGTTTTTGAAAAGAAGAAAGTCTTTTTTGACACTCGGCAAAAGCGGAAGTCAGGTGACCATTGAAACAGAAAACGTGTAAAAGGTTTGATCTTGATCTTTCATCCTGTTGTTCTCAGACACGTCTTATCACATCTCTGTCTCATAAGCAACGACATACTCATACATGTGAAATATGCACAAAATGGACATTTGGTACTGCACATAAAAGTAATCACGTTACCCGTGATTCATCTGCCAAAATTTGGGCTAACAGTGGTGCTATCCAGTAGAGAACAAAAACAGGAATTAAAGCAATAAAGCAAGTGATTCCACTTGCCCAAAATGAAGCTAACAGTAGGCCAATCAAATGATGGAAACAAAAATTAAAGCAAGGGATCCAGCTCGTTTTAAATGGGGCTAACAGTTGCGCCATCCAGTGGAAGAAACAAAAATTAAACTTATAGATTGCATTTGCCCAAACTGAGGCTAACAGTGGCACAATCAAGTGGTGGAAAGAAAAATTAAAGCAAGCGATTTCACCTGACCCTGTGCCTAACCAGCCCGCACAATATATATATATATATATATATATATATCGGTGTGGCACGGCGCATTATACTCCATGTAATCTCTGGCACTAAAAGCCCAAAAGAGACTCTGAATTCGGAAAGGTACTTGGCTGTCTTGGAGTCACATCTAATGCCAGTCATGCAGTACAATTTTTATGCAGACTGGTGCACCAGGTTCTAACGCTAAAAGTGTGAAAAAATTCAGGATCATATTAAACTTTTGGAATGATCACCCAGGTCACTAGACCAGCATCTGAGAGAGAATCTGTTGAGTATTATTGAAAGAAAGACCATCCGAACAAAGTAATAAAGACAATTTATAGTTAAGAAATCAGAGATGTTCTGTACAACAGTTTTGACGCATCCACGCCTTCCAGATTCAAAGAAGTGATCAAAAACAGGTCCTTTTTTTTGTAAATACGAACTTTTCATAGCAATTTTCGAATTGGAACTCCCCCGCAAAAAAAACAAACACACAAAAACCCCCAAACAAAACAAAAAAAAACAACAACAACAACCCTCTTATTTTAATGATTTTGGGATGCAGTTTCCAAATTATTGCAAGACACTGCACGTACAATGTATTCCTCAATTTGAAGCGCTCTATAGATGCCTGATTCTTATCCCAAAGATATCTTGATTACACACACAATTACACATTTCGTTATCAATATCCTATCACATGGAAGTGTCCATTCTCTATCGGAAAAGAACAATATTCTAAACACTTCGAATCAATTGTCCCGTTCAACATGTTCCGTTATTAATAGCACTTCTTAGGTCTGCATTCTTCTCTCACTGAATGTGTCATTAGAGACGGTAATTACTCAGCAAAAGTTTGGGCGGCAATGTAATTGTCTCGAATGAAAGTTATGTTCAGCACAGTCTCCTACCTTTTATTGTGAGGCACACTTTGTAGCGAGCAGTTTTCTCACGTATCTGTGACGGGTAATTTCGTAATAAAGTCTATGCCGGTGCAACGATCACTTGATGATAAATAATAGCAATAGGGCTGAAAGGTCGCTTAACACGTCTGACAAACAATTTGTAGCTTTGTGCAAGTGAAAAGAGAAAAGGAATGGATCTGGTTAGTCACTCGATAGAAACTGTCAGATGACCAACATCTCTTGGCAGTATGCCGTGTTGGGGGTGATCAATAAAATAATTTGAAAAAATGGGTGATCGATGAATGAATTACTTATCTTGCCTATTGTAGGACTGATTACTAAAAAAAGTCAGAATATTCAAAATACTAGCAGATACAAGATGAGAGATCAGTTTAGCATATATTTACATTGCAAATCGGATCCCCATTAAGAGTCTATTAGTTTTTTGCTGGGATTGGTGGGGAGGATTAAGAGAAGCATAAGAAATATTCTTCCTAGACATAAGATGTGAATGTTCAGATTTTCAGCCCTCTGTCTCAGTTGCACGCTTGATTCATACATTTATCGATCGAAAGCCCTCTAACATCATAGATGTGGCCTGTACGCATGATACGTATGTAGCCAGCTAGCCAGACAGCCAGCTGGACCAACTTGAAAACTAAAGAAAGTTTTCGATAGTTTTGGCGACAGTTCTAATTGACGGTTTATAATTAAGGTGATATATGACGAATAGCACAAGTAATACAATAAATAGCTATTTTACTACCATCATTAACGTTACTACTCAAGTATCTTCCCTCTCATATCTAAATAATGACATCTAGTTATCCTTGTGGTATCATATAAATCACTTTAGAGCCATCTCTTGTGTCCATTGAGTCGCTTAGACGAATTTGCTTTGACCAATGAGACTTCTAGTATTACAGAGAAATAGATGGAAATCAGATCATGATTATCAGGTTGAGAGCGAACACAGATCCTACAATTTTATTTTGCGAAAGGGGAGACCATATCTGAATTTTGAAAACAAATACAGGCTATTTGGGGCTTACTGTTTAAAAAAAAAAATCTAAAGAAATCAACCATTGTGAAATAATATAATTGATACAGCGTATAAGGGGCCTGCTGGAACCTTTTTAGGCAGTGGGTAAAGTCAAAAGTTTTTAAAAATTAGTGGTTCAACCGAAAATTGACCTGTGTAAAATATCAGCAGCAGCAGCAGGCTTTTAGCGTCCGTCGTTGGACATTGACTTTCCCCAAGAATCGGCAGACGTCTCTACCAGCGTCCTAGTACTTTCCTTAGCACCTGTTCATACCAGTGGTTTATAGTGATTTCACTGACAGATTAAGTGCAAACACGTTTCTTCAGTGCTCTATCAATCCTCATTATTCTCACTGATCTCAATAGGGCTTTTCCTGAATATTTGTGGAGGATTTCGTGATTGTTAAAATGAAATCTTGAAAATAATCTAAAAAAATCTAAAAAGATAATTAAAAAAATTCCATAAATTTCTCAAAGGTTAACTGGAAAAAATCTAAATGGATGATTAAAGATCATCCAAAAAATCTAAAAGATAAACATCTGAAGATATTATTAAAAAGTCTGAAAAATAACCTAAAGATTTCTTGTAGGATGCAGTTGGACCTAACGCCGCCATATTTTCTTCTGTCTTGGATCAGAGTGTAATATCTGTGTGAACATTGAAATATGTTTCGAGTAAAAAGCTCTAATACTTTGAACACTGAACGCATTAAAAACCTTTTCAAGTTTTTCTGTGTCACTTCAGTCACTTATTTTCCAATATCTGTAAATTCAATTTATGTAATTTGTTGTCAATGTTTTTTTATTAGTTTACGTTTACTTTGTTATTATGGTACAACATACAAATCCTTTCTTGTTGGAATCATCTGTTGTTTACCATGTGACTGTTTCGGGGATTTTAAAAACAAAATAGTTAAATTAACATGGCATCCCAGCAGTTTTGAATGAACACTGCCTCCCTTTCAGCTATGGTTTTAATATATAGTTTATGTCATACATGTAGTTTGTTATTTTATATGGGGTATAATCATACTGTATTGCAAATAGATATTATTTTATACCCTACATTTAATTTTTTGAAACAGGGCTTACTCTCTTTCTCTCCCCCGCTCTCACTCTCTCTATATATATATACAGTAATGAGGGAAAAACTTGATTCTATTCTCCTGAAGAGATGTGTTTCGCATGCATGGAAATACTGTATCGAGTCTATGTTCCTAATTCTTTCGTCTTTCCCTATATTTGCTCAAACTGAATCTATCATAAAACTCAGATTTCATCATATTAAGTTATCTTTCCTCTTTTTTAGGAAAAATTATTACTACCAAAATACAATATAACTGTTCATCCATGGAAACAGACATTTCCTAGATATAACGATAAATCATTCCAATTATGGATATACATATATATAAGTTGGTTTGCATGCAGTCAGGAATTAAAACCGACTCAACGGATTTAATATTCACATGGGTGAACACCAATAGAAATGACACGAAGAGCGAGTCATGTCTGTTATATCTCACGATCAGAGAGTCATGTCTGTTGTTATACTTACTGATCCCTCATAATTAAAAAACATTTCTAGAGAAACCTATGTAAGTAAGCCTTATTTCAAAAAATAAACAAGTACTCTAAAATATTATCAATATACAATAGACATAAAACCTTATATAAAATGACAAAATACATGTATGGCAAAAACTATCTAATGAAGGGGGTGTTTGATCAAAACTGCTTGGGTGCTCGGTTAATATTGTTGTTTTGTTTCTAAAATCCCCGAAACGGTTACATGGTAAACAACTGATGATACCAACAAGAGACAATTTACACAGTGTGCAATGAAAATACAGCATAAGGGAAACAAGGGAAAAAAACGCTTTGGAAGATCACGTAATTTGCATTCACAGATATAGGGAAATGGGTGACTGAAGTGACACAAAATATCTATTGAGGAAGTTTTTTAAAAGGATAGTGTTTAAAGCTGTGGAACTTTCTAGACTAGAATATCAACTTTTTAGGAATGGTTCGTTAGGAACTTATCATGTGTGGCCACTCATATGTAGATTTTTCCAGCGTTAGTTCACTACATGTATCTATCTCACGATGGATGGTTTCAACCCAGTCTCTGAGAAAGGCGATATTGTCTTATCGATGTTGATTTTAATGTAATTCGTTCGGATTATCCTGTTCAGAATTTCTGTTACTAGTCAGAGTGATCCTCTTTCGAATGTTTGGACGCAAGCAACAAACCAGAAAGTCAGACCATAGATGCACTTGTTCTATCTTTAGGACATTTAAAAGTCTGACAATTTAGAAGACATTTTGTTCCAAAGCTCCCATCTTTAAAAACCCTCTCTCCTGAGAGAATCTTCATTTGACGCTCATATAAAAGAGAATTTCACTTTTGGATTTAAAGCGTGTTCATATACTGACGTAATAAAGCGTGTTCGTATACTGACGTAATTCCATGTTCTGACAGAGTGATTATACAATGTCATTTAAGCGACATCAGATTCATAGATGGAGAAGGATTGAATGATTCGTAGAGATGGCATGAGGTGTTTGCTATGTCGATTTGTTAGCCAGTCAGCCAGTGACAGCGATAACTGCAGGAGATACGACCGTAACTAGAAACAAATTTAATTTTGTTTGCACATTCTTTTGTTTCTCTCCCAAATGTGCCATTGTTATCTCTGATATATATACACACACACACACACACACACACATATATATATATATATATATATATATATATATATATATATATATATATTGTGTCATCCACGGACAGCTGTTTCCATGTATTACATCTCTTCAGACTTTCTGTTAACCCATCCAGTACTGCGAAGCTTGATTGAAACCTTCGCTTCAGATCTGAGACCGATATCACACCTCTGAGCTACGGAACTGGACGGTCAGTAAAGCTGAATTCAAGCAATATATTTATTTACACATAAATCCCCCATCCACCAGAGTGCTCTATTCCTATGGAAGAGCATTACACATATATATATATATATATATATATATATATATATATATATATATTCTCGTGATTTTATTAAATCAAATCATGAAATCTTCATTGATTTTGATATTGAAATATTGATTACTACTTTTTAGGAACTCATAACCAGAACTGCAATTATGGTCAGCATTGGTATTTTTGGTTTTTAAGAATTTCTGACTAGCTGGATATCAAGCTACGTGTCACACAATTACGACAGACCAACAAGTCTGAAGATTAAAACATTTAAACCTCGTTATGTCAAGAAAAAAAAGTTATTCACTTTCTAAAAAATTGCCCATAACAATAAGTTTTGAGAGTGTGTTTAATTCACAATGTATGTTTTATATTAAATTGGTCCCTCAGTTTGTGTCCAGCAGCAAACATGCTTGACTTTTGAAAATTTGTTCTTCGTAATGATAACTACAAAAGTTTAGAGATAAACTCTTCATTGATCACCTGTTTTCTCATTCCTCAGTTGATCACCCCAAATACGGCATGCAGCTGAAAGACATTGGTCTTGTGTAGATTATTAATGGATTGTCTATCAAGGTGCTCCTTTCTATTCAGGCCACGAAATTCAATCTCATCTTTCAAGAAGGGAAGGAGTATTAAAGAATTACACGCTGATGTCTGATTAATTTTTCAATAATCACACATTTAATATTAGAAACCGTCAACCAAAACTGTCAACAAAACTGTCATTAGAATTTTCAATTCGCTTGGCTTTCTGTCTGTCCACGTGTGTATGTATGTATGTATGTATATATGTATGTATCACGCATACAGGTCACATCATATTTACTCCTTCTTATATCCCAAAAGAACTTATTTCGAAATTTCCCGCCATTTAATCAGTTTTTAGTGATTCATGCCAAATTTATCCCTTAGTTCACGTCCAGCAACATTCTGTATTTTTAATTAAAAAAAAATTTGACTTTGTTTTAGTGGTCACTACCCAACAAGGATTAGGTCTATCCCAATAATCCTAAAAAGAAGAGTATCCAACTCATGCATTCTCCCGATAGTCATTTATGGAGTTGAAACATGGGACTTAACCAAGAGACAGACTCGCAAGCTGAGAAGCATGCAATGCGCACATGAGAGAATCATGCTCAACCTCACGTGGGGAGATCACAAGACAGCACAGTATATGAGGAAGAAAGCAGGAGTCGGATACTTCATAGAATCTATTGGAAAACTTAAATGGCAATGGTCAGGCCATGTTGTACGAATGACAGGCAACCGATGTACATCACGTCTCACAACATGGATTCCCACGAATCACATGCGAAATCGAGGCCGACAAAATACAAGATGGAGTGATGAACTAGACAAATTCAGAAAGTACCGGCTCTTTGAAGCCCATGATAGAGAATTGTGGCAAATCCTTGGGAAGGTCTATGTCAAACGACGGACGTTAAAAGACTGATGATGATGATGATGATGATAATGATGATCCGACAAGAGGCGAGAAAAGTATTTCATTATTTCATCACCCCTTTTTCATTTTTTTCCAATCCATCACCCTCAATATGCAACCATTAAACGCTGGTCACGTGACGGCTCCAATTGAGCGACTAACCAGACCTGTACTTTTAAGAATATTTCTTTCAGTTTAATTACAGCGTTTTGTTGTTGTAATTAATTAAGATACTTGAAAGGATGAAAATATGATATCTTCTTAGCCTGTTAATAATCGATACTTGTTCTATCTGCACCGTCTAAAATGATGGTATACATGAAATACATGGACATACATATCGCTTTTTATGTACAGCATCGCCATAGACAAGTACTCAAGTACCAAATTTTCTGGTGAAAAGTAAATTTTTCTTTTAAACCAAACAGGATTTCATTATTTTTCAATGGAGCGTCATACAATGAAATCGAACATTATTAGGTATTATTTATCACGTAACTTTGCGCTGTCCAAAAACGTAGAATGTTTATTCGTATTACCCTCTGCAAATCCTATTGTGTTCAGATGGAATAGAAATTAGCCTATTAGGGTCTGATGGCATCCAGCGAGTTTGGCATCGCCATTAAAAAGCAGACAAGGAAAAATGTTTTGTATTAACAGATAAGTATGGTGAGTTTTGTTTGGAAAAAAACAAACTTTTTTTCATGAAAAAGGTGGGAAGGGTTCTACTTACTTGGAGGTGATGCGTGGACAAGAAAAATTTGCATTGTGTTAGTTTGAAGAATAGCATTCTGTCGACCACAAACAGATTTTTATCACTTTTTGGTTTCGTTTTTATCACTTTCATATTTTGTTTTTATCATTCTACAAATTCAAGGTTTTACCACGTCATGAGAACATGAAATTCAATTTCTCATCATTGTTATCATCATCATGAGTCTTTTAACGTCGGTCGTTAGACATAAACCTTCCCCAGGATCCGCCACATTTTTCTTTCATGGGCGTCGCAGAGCCAGTATTTTCTAAGTTTTTCTAGTTCATATCTCTATCTTGTATTCTGTCGGCCTCAGTTTCGCATGTGATCTCTGGGGATTCATGTTGTGAGTCGTGATGTTCATTAGTTGTCTTTCATTCTTGCAACATAGCCTGCCCATTGCCACTTAAGTTTTCTTATTGTTTCTATGATGTCTCAGATTCTTGTTTTCTTCCTGATATCCTGGGCTGACTTGTGAGACGCCATCAATAATAGATTTCTTTTTTTGCTCTATTTGTTACGTGCCTCAAAATCACATGAAATTCTATTTTCACTACCTGAAAGAGGCTCAGAGAGGGCTGAAACATGAGCTAGTTTGTGTAGCGAATCCACAACCTACTATTGATTTCCAGCTCTACTCTAAAACAACTCAACTCCATGAGTAAAATTTTGTATGTATCGGGCACTCTATGAAATAAATCCAATACATTTCAGAAGTGGCTTTATATTATTGATATAGTATTATATTATGTTATACTGCTAGCCTGATTTGTACCACATATACTGTGTATATATATATATATATATATATATATATATATATATATATATGTGTGTGTGTGTGTGTATGTGTGTGTGTGTGTGTGTGCGTTTAAGAAATGGGCATATTTGGTACGATGGAATGAATTTGCATTATATCATATAGAAACTTTTGACATGATATCCCATCATTATATGGTTAATATATCACTCAATTTAGACAAAGCAAATAAAATAAACAATTAAAGAACTTTGGGTTGGTGCAGGAAGCAACGTGCCTCTGATTTGGTAGCCACTTTAATGTAGCGATGCTTTCACCATTGAGCTAAGTAGCTACCGGTAATACAAAGGCCAAATGATTGCTTTCGATCCAAATTCTAGTCTCGTTCATTCCTCGTCTCTTTCAACGCAACAGTCATGTATTTGAGAAATAGACATATTTGGTCCGACAGTTTGAACAGTAATCTGCTTTATATTACATAAAAACTTATTTGAAATTATTTCCCGTTGCTCCATGGTTAATATATCACTCAATTTAGAGAATAGTAGAATAAAGAATTAATTCAAATGGGCCTGCGTCAGGTTCGACTCCTGCAGCGACCCTCTTTTCCTTGATTGCTTATTCTATTTACCTCGACTAAATTGAGTGATATTAATATAAAGCAATTTAAAACTCTCTCTCTCCCCCTTCTCTCTCTCTCTCTCTCTCTATCTATCTATGTATAATCCCAAAAATGAATTTAACAGTATATATATATGCATGAATTATAAATTGCATTATATTACATAGACACTTATTTTGAAAGATATCCCGTCGTTAAACGGTTGATATAACACTCAATTTAGACAAAACAAAAAGAATGAATAATTAAAGAACATTAGGCTGGTGCTTGAAGCAACATGCCACCGATTAGGTAGCCGCTTCGATGTAGCAATGCTCTTACAATTGAGCTAAATAGCTGCCAGTAATGTAGAGGCCAAATGATTGCTTTCTACCTAAATTCTAATCTCATTTATTCTTGGTTTATTCGTCTCTTTCAACACGACAGATATGTATTTGAGAAATGGACATATTTAGTCGGACAGATATCAGGATTATGATATATTAACCGTATAACGACAGGAGATAATTTCATATAAGGTTTTGAAGATACAATGCAATTTTTAATATATATATATATATATATATATATATATATATATATATATATATATGTATCGCATGATCATAAATACATTATCATATTAGATAATGTTGAATGGTTGTCTTTATGCGTTACAGCAGTAAACTATCTCATATAAGCGATCGAATAGAAATGGAAAAGAATCTTTCTACGTGGATATGTATTAAGCTTTTCGTGATTTTACACTCTTCATAGGTTATATGGAACTCCGTACATAAATTCACAT
This sequence comes from Thysanoteuthis rhombus, assembly GCA_963457665.1. Lineage (NCBI taxonomy): Eukaryota > Metazoa > Mollusca > Cephalopoda > Oegopsida > Thysanoteuthidae > Thysanoteuthis > Thysanoteuthis major. The sequence continues at coordinate 20,161,060 of OY735238.1, read as the reverse complement.
CCGTATGACTCATGCATATATAATTGCCAGTGATAGATCAAGGACTATGAACAGGGAGGGTCCAAATTGAAAAAAATGTATCTTTACAAATACATGAACATCACCCATATAGTTTTTTTTGTTAATTGCTTGAAATAGAAATAACAAAACTTTATGTCGATATTTTCCAAGGGAGATAACTATTCAGCAGACACCAGCAGCTGCTACAGCTATTACTACTTCGTATTATTCGAGTTTTTTAGGTATAAAATTTCTTTAACGTGATATTAATTTAGAATCTTTAAAATATCGTATTTTGCTCGATCAGAATATGGGGGCTGGACTCCCTCGGGATCCATGTCTGATACATGAATGGCCCCATTTCTGTCTCTACAGACAATGGAACATCCACCCCAGGGTGCATGTGTGGGTGGAGCCGATGGAAATCCTAGGATGTCAAGTCGTCAGAAAACTCCTCTCAGTCTCGCTGATGTAGTCCAGAGCTTAGCTGTAGGAACTGCCGAAATGGTGTCTAAATTGGGCATCAATCCGGTTAAAGGACTGGGGGGGGGTCCACTCCCAGGTTTTGGAACCAGATTTATCTTTCTCCTAGACTAGTTGCCTTTGCATGGCTTGAGATCCTGCTCTGCCTTGCTATGCGTTAATCATAGCTCTGGGGATTTTTTGTCTTACAGAGAGTTTTCGACACTCATTGCTAGTACATATAACGTCCTCTCTCAGACCAGTAGTCCTTACTAAACGGGAAAAGTAACGATAGCTCAATAGTCCGGATCATACTACAGTTGACCAAATTCATTTTCCTTTTTAAATCTTGATCCTAATCGAAAACTCTGGTCATCAAAATTGAATTTTTCTTCTCGTCAAAGTTCTAATACAATTATTTTAGAGCAAATTGCAAATTTCGAGTCTGTTTGCCTCAGTGTTGGTATTGGTGCAACAGAAACGTTCTCTGTTCAGCTCAACTGTATACGAAACAATGGAGGCAAAGGTTGAATGAAAATAAGATTCATATCTGACAGAGCCTTTCAGGGCAGAAAATTAAAATTGATATGTGAAAGATATACAGAGAAGATACGAGAACAATATAGTAACGTTTAGTTTGGGACTCCCTAAGGTGCTTTAAAGGGGTTATTCGCTAAAATAAAAGTTTCATCTCACTATGAATACAAGACGTAATACAAGAAAACCGATTAGATTTTCAAAATCAGCATTGTATACCGCACAAAGTGCAGTATAACACGTGCCATATGGAATTATGTTGTTGACCAGAGTTATCGAGTACTGATATCGATAAATATTAAACAAGAGAAGAAGGGGAGGAAATCCTAATGCCTTTGTTGCAAGACAACAAAAGATAATTTCTGGCGTACGAAGAAATCTTTGAGATGAAGCCTAATTAATTTATCAATTGTAACCATGGTGAAATAACAACAACTGACTTCAAACATTACATGAATGAAAACAATCACACACACACTTGCGCATGCGCGTGCAAAATATCTTTGAAAGAGAGAAGATAATAAGACGTCATGTGCCGACTTTTATGGTCACTGTCGGAACTGCAGAAACATCAAAGATACACGAGAAAAGAAAACGGATTTACAGATAAATAAAAAACAAACAAAAAACAAACAAACAAACAAACAAACAACAAAAAACAACAAAGAACAACGAAAAATAATTCTTCTTTGGGGATTTCGAAAAGCTCATTACAATTTCAAAGCATGCTATTTCGTACATCTGAGAAAGGATCTGCGAATTCTTTTACGAAGCTGTCAGAACAATGCGAGCGAATCGCTAAGATTGTTGTAGGGTTTTTAATGAAAAAAAAATACTATTCAGTTTCGGAACTGGTTCATCAAAACATTATGTCTATATTTTGGATGGCAAATTATCATGGACATCATGAAAGGAGGAATAAACATTATTGTTCAATCATTTGGTTTTGATTGAAGGAAATTGTCGTCTGAATTAGTCAAATCATTCTCTTCACCACAACACATTTTATTATAGCTGAATCTTTCTATTTATCAGTTTAGAACAAATTACAACCCTTATCCTAAGTACTAAATCTAACCCCTAAATTATATCATTTGCTGTAAAATTTAATGAAATTCAGTTTCAAATATTTTTTGCTTTCATTAATTCCATAATAATTCAACAGCGGCAGTTAAACGTGTCCGCTGAGAAGTTATATCCTTTGGAGAAAATTGACATAATATTTTGGTGAACCAATCACAACAATTACCTAATACAATTGAGGTATTTGTGGTAATAAAATTAATCAGTAAGCCACTTCGTTTAAGAGACGCATTAGGGATTAGGGCTTTTTTCTTTCGTAAAAAAAGTAATTGGGGAGTGATTTCCCTCCAGTTGCGCTGGTCTGATAGGCTAGCTTGTTGATCACTACATTACAAGGCACGCCAGATCCGTCAGGTAATTGTGAAGAGAGCATTTGTACGAGAGAAAACATTTCTTCCATTTCAATTGTCAAAATGGTCAAAGAGGGATAACCAGTAACGCTGATTTATGAAGCTGTTGCCGCTGCTAACCTACCCTGGACATTGATATTCCAGTTTTTACGAACCTATTCGATATAATCTAGGATTAAGTTTGAGTTAAGGGTTGGGGTTAGGGTTGGAGTCAGATTTGCAATTAGCAACACAATAGTTTGGATATTTTCTTCGTTTTATAAAGCTGAAATAATGTACGTTTTCGACCGAGGATTTTGCCAAGAAAACTGCACTTTTGAATGTGTCATTCCGAAGAATCTTTGCTTGATTCAAGAGAAGTACAACAAGAAGGAGGCCTGGATAGAATACAGAAGGTTTTAAGTAGAAAACAGAGTCTGACAAGATAAGCTGGGAGAGAGAGAGAGAGAGAGAGAAAGAGAGAGAGGGGAAATGAACATAGAAACCAAAAGAGTATACAACTTCTGGGGTTGTCTAATCAAGAAAATCTCACTAGCCCTAAAAGGAAAGTAATACAACCAATGCATCCTCCTGTCAGTCACCTATGGAGCTGAAACATGGAACCTAACCAAAAGATTAGCTGATAACCAAGCAAAGTGCATATGAGAGAATCATGCTCAACCTCACATAAAGAGATCACAGGACAGCACAGTATATTTGAGAAAAAAAAATTGGGTTCAGAGATATCATAGAATCCATTTGACAACTCAAATGACAATGGACTGGTCAAGAAAGTTAGACAACCGCTGAAGATCACGACTGACAACGTGGGTCCCCTGAGATAAAATTGCGAAGTTCCAAATGTTCTGAAACAAAGAACTGTAACAAAAGCTGAGAACTATGAAACGTGAACAAACGAGAATCATACTCAACTTCACATGGAGAGATCACAAGAAAACACATTATCAGACAACCGCTGAATATCACGACTAACAACGTGGGTCCCAATCGATCAACTGCGAAAACATAACCTACAGAATATAAGATGGTGTAACGAACTAGACAAGATGAGGAAGTATTGGAACATGGAACCTTACCAAAAGCTAAGAACCATGCAACGTGAACGAGCGAGAATCATGCTCAATTTCACATGGAGAGATCACAAGACTGCACAGTATATTTGAGAGAAAGAAAAATAAAACAGGGTTCAGAGATATCATAGAATCCTTTAGAAAACTGAAATGGCAATGGGCTGGACGAGTTGCAAGAATGGTATATACCACTGAACACCACGTCTAACAACGTTCACAGAGATCAATTGGAAAACCGTGGCCGACAGAATATAAGATGGCGTAAAGGACAAGAAACTATTGGCTCCGCAACGACCATGATAGGGAGGTCTGGCTAATCCTGGAGGAGGTCTATGTTCAACGATGGACGGTGAAAGACTGATGATGGTGATAATGATGAATTGCTGCCTAAACGTTTTCGACTGGCTGGAACGCCCAAAAGCAAGTCCGTCCTGAGCGAACGAACAAAAAAACAAAAAACAAAATATAAAAACAACGAAACAAAACAAAACAAAGACAAGACAAGTCAGTTAAACATTAAATTTTGTAAAACTATCTGGCTAATTCTTGACACTAGTTGTGTCAGGTAGTATCGACGACAATGCAAAATTTACTTGTTAGATACCATTATTTCAATATGCCGATGGTCTCTTTGAAGTCCGATAGACATGAAAAATAATGAGAATAGTGAACTACAGGCATCTAAGTTTAGATTACCAGGAGCAGACTGTCTCTTCCATCTTGATAAGAAGCTGAAACGTCTTTGTCAATTATTGAGAAGTGTTATGTTAGTGTGTCAACTCACCCCCAAGTACGTACAAGTCCACTGTGACTGAGTGCACGTATGTATATGCATGTACCAACATGTGTATACATACGTGCACACATGAACATACTAATATATGTATATCTATCATGGATAGAAACTGCTATTCTGAATCAGTGGGCACTTCAGCGGGGTCAACTGGAGACAACTTTAAAAATTCAGTAAGCATTTTCCTTTGAAATTTCTAACATGGTTTTTCCAAATAAACCCATGCGAAATAGTGGAACACATTCGAAAGTTCCGAATCGGGTGGATGAGGAATGTTGTTTTTGCTGTTGTTGTGCATGATGGTAATAGAAACTGCCAACAAAAACTGTCACCAAATCTCACCCATGGAGCGAGAAGACTAAAAATATGAACATTTACTCCTTATTATGTCTAGGAAAACGTATTTTTTTTGTTTTTCGAAATTCCCCATGTACATTTTTATGAGGGGGTTCATTTTACGATGTAAGTTTATGCTATATTGGTCCATTAGTTTGGTCCCTGCTTGATATTTGGAAATTTCAGATTTTTTTCCTACACCAACTCCAACCTCTGATCCTAGATTAGACGGGATAGGTTCATGATATAAAGTTAGCAAAATCAACAGTTGCATAAGTCAGCGTTACTGGTTATCTCCCTTCGGAATTGAGTATAATCAAGTTTACAGATTTGAACAGGTTTTTTAACGGGTGTCAGTTATTGGTGTGTGTCTTCTGAAGAAATAGAATCTGGAATGACAATTTTGAAACGAGAAAAAAGTATCACATTTCTCGTGGAATTGATTTCGTCCACAATCTTCCTAACACCTAGCAGTCATTCTGTCAGTCAGTCCGTCTGTCGATTCATATCTATCTATATATCAATCTATCCATCCATCTCTCTCTCTATTTATATATATGTGTATATATATATACAATTCGGCTCCAATCTCTCTCTCTCTCTCTCTCTCTCTCTCTCTCTCTCTCTCTCTATATATATATATATATATATATATATATATAATACTCCAATCCGTCTATC
>OY735238.1:20040748-20153248 GCA_963457665.1 Thysanoteuthis rhombus | reverse complement strand
TTGACTTACCTATCCACAAACAGGCACGGACACTGCTAGAAACTCCCAAAATGCGCATATGAAGTGGTCTGGTTAGTCATCCGATAGAAACCGTCATATTACAAGCATCTTCTGGCAACATGCTGTGTTGGGATGTGATCAATTAAAATAATGGAGGGATCAATGAATAATCTACTCCTCTCGTCTTTTGTTAGACAGGAATCACTAAATGGTTTAAATGAAAAAACAAAGCAAAAACATAACAAGTGGACATAAACTAGTAACCAATTTTAGATGAACCTGTATTTCGAACTGACCCTCAACGACTAATGACCTATTATCGATGTGTGTGTGTGTGTGTGTGTGTTAAAAACCTTTTTAGCCATCATCATCATCATCATCATCATCATCATTCTTTCAACATCCATCGTTAGACATAGACCTTCCCAAGGATTCACCACACTCCTCTATCATGGGCGTCACGGACTAAGTTTCCTGAATTTGTTAAACTCGTCTCTCCATGTAATATTCTGCCAGCCCCAGTTCTGCATATGATCTCGGGGGATCCATGTCGTGAGTCGCGATGTCCATCGATTTTTTGTGGACATAATAAGGAGTAAAAGTTTAATTTCTCAGTCTGTACGTGTGATATATATAATGAAATGAAGTTGCTGATTGGGGTGAGAGGGGACTTTTAAAGGAAGTATAAAAAGAGAACAGGTAAATAGAAAACGTCTCGTGATCAACGTCTTTTGGCAGCACAATTTGTAGGGGTGATCAATTCAGGATGAGAAAAAGAGATGACTATGGATTAGTCAATATTTTTGCTTTTTGCTGGAAACTACCCGATAGTCACTTATGGAGCTGTAACATGGAACCTAACCAAGAGACTAACTCGCAAACTGAGAAGCATGCAGCGTGTGCGTGAGAGAATCATGCTCAACCTCACATGGACAAATCACAAGACAGCACAGTATATAAGGAAGAAAACAGGAGTTTGGGATTTCATAAAAACTGATAAAAACTCAAAAGGCAATGGGCAGGCCATGTTGCAAGAATGAAAGACATCTGATTGGCATCACGTCTCCCAACATGTATCCCCAGGGATCACATGCAAAACCGAGGCTGACAGAATATAAGAAGCAGAGATGAACTAATAAAATGAAAGATAACACTGGCTCCGCGACGCCTATGATAGAGAATTATGGCAAATCCTGGCAAAGGTTTACGTCCAACGATGGATGTTAAAAAACTGATGATGATGATGACGATGATGATGATGGTCTTAATTAAAAAACAAAACAAAACAAGAGTGAATGATGTCACACACCAGCTAAGGCATCAATTTCACAGAAACTCACTTTCCAAATTGAAACCCCAACTGAAAATCAGAAGAAGAACAAGAAAAAGAAGAAGAAAAGGAAAAAGAGAAAGAGAAGAAGTAAAAAGAGAAGAAATCATAGCTGAGAAGTAAGTGGTATCAATATAACTGTTTTGTTTTTAAAATCCATGAAAACAGTTTCGTAATAAACTGGTGATCCCAACAAGAGAAAATTGACACATTGAGCCATAATAACGAAGTTGACTTAAGTCTTAAGTTTCCTTCAATTACGTCACCGTTATATCATATTATATTATATCATATTAAATTTATTATATTATATTACATTGTATTGTATTGTATTATATCATATTGTATTATATTATATTATATTGTATGATATTATAATATATTACATTGTATTGTATTGTATTATATCATATTGTATTATATTATATTATATTATATTGTATGATATTATGATATATTACATTGTATTGTATTGTATTATATCATATTGTATCATATTATACTATATTATATTGTATGATATTATAATATATTACATTGTATTGTATCGTATTATATCATATTGAATTATAATGTATTATATCATATTGTTTTGTATTGTATTGTATTCTATTATATCATATTATATTATATAGTATTATATTATATTATATTATATTAGCAAACTGAGGACTGGTGAGGCGAGGTATAGAGATGCAAGAACGAATCTGAAAAAGAAGCTGGGATATCCTGCAGTTTAGGTATATTTTCAACTTCTTGGCTCCCGGGAAGTTTAGCGTCCCCCAATTCTTTTTTAATGGGGGGGGGATTCCAGACATGAATAAAGGATAATAACAATAAGACTACAGATGATTAGAGAAAAAAAAGTTTGATTATAGGTCTGGTTATTCATTTAATAGAAACAGTCAAACGACCAACATCTTTTGGAAGCATGCTATGTTAATGGTGATCAATTAAGAAAAATTACAAAAAAGCATTGATCAATGAATAAGCTACGTCTCTCTTCTTCGTTGCACAACGTTTGAATTATCCAAATAACAAGCCCGAATGCTGCTGGATACAGATAAGGGATCATTTTAGCATAAAGTTACATTGCAAAATGGCATCATTCACTAAAACCCTATTTTGGGGGCGAACAAAAAAAAATTATATGTGGACATAATGAGAAGTAGATATTTAAATTTTCAACCCTCTAGCATCATTGGTGCAGCCTGTACACATAATACATACATACTCACTAGGTCAGCTAGACCAACCTAAAAAGTGAAGAAAACTATGTTGACAGTTATAGTTTTGGTTGACATCTTCTAACATGACAACTTTTAATATCCTTAGTTGATGTCTTTTTAAAATTCAAATATTCTAAATTCAAATATTTTAAATTCAAATATTCTAAATTGAATTTCCCAAGAGTCGTTTAAGGTCGTACCATTATGAGGATTTGCAGAGACGCACGAATACGGATTAAATGAATCAGATAATTTTAATTTTTAATCTTAACTTCAATTTCTAAATCTTGGATTTGATTTTGAATCAGTGGAAGGTTTCGGATACAGATGGAATAGACCTAATAAATTTGATTTCTAATTTTGAATTCCGATTATAAATTCCATTTGTTGAGCAAATCCTTTTTCATAAATGCATGTGTTTGTTTATGCGTTTATCTATGTGCTCCGGCGCTCCTGGCCATAGCATTTGGTCTATATACTTCATTGGCATCAGTACTCCACTAAACCCTTGAATTTTTTTTAATTATGGGAAAACAAATACTTTTTGAACTTATCGTGATGGGTTTATCAAGAAACATTTAGATTTTGCAGAATGTACGTCAAAAATAGAATTTATTCTAACCATATTTATTTCTCCATGAAATCTTTTAAAAAATTCCTGCGCTCCTGACCATAAAGTTTTGTCTTCATACTTAATTGGTATCAGTGCTCCCATGGAACCCCTCCAAAAATATTTCTATTCATTTTCCGAAAAAAGCTTTTTGACCTTTAGGGGGATTTAATATTACAGTTTATCTGGAAACATTTAGATTCTGGAGAGTACAGATGTTTTTTAGATGATTTCTAGTTGAAAACGCAAGCAATGTTAAAATAGAATTTATCCTGACCATATTTATTTTTCGGTGGAATTTTTTTTTACATGACTTCAAATTTTGATACTATACTAGTTCAATTATTGGCCATGACGACGAGTTGACTTTATTTCTATATTGACAGAAGGGCACCGGTACGGATAAAATAAACAAATTAATCTAAATTTTTGATTTTAACTATTAATCTTGATTTACAATTTTTAATTTGATTTCAAGTAAGAAATTATACTGGATAGTTTTCCATAATAATCCTCAAAAACACAGAAGAGCCATGTATATTTGTGTTTCTAAATTGGTTCTCTCGCCACGGATATTCATTCAGATAGGAATTCAAAAGGGCTTCACTTGTTCTACTCGGTTCTCCCATATTGTTTGCTCTCTATACCTATTTAGCTTTAGTTTGAGAGTTGAGCTTTAAATCAAAAAAAGTTGAGCTTCAAATCAAAAATGTTGAGCTTTGACTTCAAAAAGTTGAACTTCAATTTGAAAAAGAGTTAAACTTCAAAATTTGAGAAAAAAAAAACAATTTAAAAAAACTCGTTGCTTCCCAAAGTAGGCAATATTGTAGAAAGTGGACAGGAGCGACGCGAAGGCTGGAATTGAACGCTGAACGGGCAGAACATTTGACACTTCGATGGCTTCACCGCCAGCCTGAGTTACTCAAATGGAGCAGGGATTAAGTTACACCGATGAAGATATAGCAATGACCACGATTTCCCCATTGTTGTGTATGAAAACATACAATCATGTGCAAAAGCTTTTTTATCCAACTTAAACATAAAATCTCTAAACGGCAATATGTGAATTGGTTTCAGTTTTAAATCATTTGTCTTTCCGATTACATTATTTGTTAGATTGTGAACCAGTACTGTATCTTTTCTCATATATGAACTCATAATATATCTTGTAAAAAAGAGTATTATCTTAAATTGGAGTTAACTTTTTGAATCTAAATCTAACATTTTTTTTTTCAATTTTAAGCTAAAGTGGCGTAGTTGACTTGCTCTTTGAACAAACAGGAAAGCCTGTGTAATAACTGAGGTCTCTATACTATGAGATAAGAATGTATCTGTTGGCGATGTGCTCAACATGCAGGATAACCGGAAGACTATCACAAAGAAAGAAACGTGAAATTGGAAACATTGGAAGATAAACAAAATCCCCAAAAGGAAGGAAAGAGGAATGAAACCGAAAGAATTTCCATCCAGTTGATTTAAGGGAATATAATTGACAACATCCGACTAAGCTTTTTTTTTTTATCGTTCAACGAATGACAGGTTTGTTCCGTTACTTGTTTATATGGTTGGATTCCGTGCCTACAGGAACGTGATAAGTGTTTTCGTGCAGGTGTTCTGTTTATATATATATATATATATATATATATATATATATATATATATATATATATATATATATATACGTATATATATATATATATGTATATATATATATATATATATATATGTATATATATATATATATATATATATATATATATATATATATGGTGAAATAATGGAACTGCTGTATACACTCACCCCAAAAAGCTCCAGAAAGTCAGAAAGCAAATCCATAATTCAACCAAATATAAGGATCTACATTAACTTAACATTATGTAGAATGTATCGAACATATTATCAAATGGAGCCACCACACATCAGATATTGAATTACTGATTTGTACTTTTATATATATATATATATATATATATATATATATATATATATATATAGTCTACAAAGGATTACAGGTTTATACACTAAACATTAAAAAACCTTTTCAAAAGTGTTAGTGACACTTCAGTTATTTATTTTCAAATATCAGTAAATTTATGTAATTTCCTGGCATATACTTCGTTATTATGGCACAATGTGTCAATTTTCTCTTGTTGGGATCACCACTTGTTTATTATGTAACTGCTTTTGAGGATTTTAAAAACACATCAGTTATATTGATACCACTTACCTCTCAGCTATGATTTCAATATATAGCTCACGTCATACATGTAGTTTGTAATATTATAAAGGGCTTTACTGTATATGGATGTTGTTTTATACTACACATCATGTAATTTTTTGAAATAGGGCTTACTTATGTAGAAAACATATATAACGATGAGAGATGAGTAAGTATAAGGTAAATATGTGTGCGTTCCACGATATATGCTCACATGCTAGAATCCTACAGGCGAATTCCCAAGAGATAAAAGCCCACAATCACGAGCATTCACACAGAGAAAGTTAGCATTCACACAGAGAAAGTTAACATAGACGTAAACCTACACAATAGAAAAACAGACTGAAAAAGGCTCACCTAGAAATAATTCCACACAGTGAAAATCACGCACAAAATGATGCCCACACGGAAAAATAACCATTCCAGATATCCATTGTAAATTCTTCACAAAATTAGGTACGAATCAACGAATTACCCGCACTCCAAAAGATTTGAAAAACGTATGCAGAAGAATAGATGAACGAAGTCTCTTCTAAATTTTGAACAGTCAAGCCATGTTTTCGTATACTGTGTATTAAACACCAAGATTGATTCCTAAATTTCAACACTATTACTCCTGGTGTCAAGTTTTTTTTCATTTCGCTGCACTACATTGTCTCACTAATACTAAATATGTTAAAAATAAAGATGATTTTCGTTAATGCAGAGTACCGAGAGCTGAAATCTCATATAGACAAGTTCTGTGTACTCCAAAAGATACATATCAGCTTCTTTTTGCAGCCGGTTTATCATTAATTTATTAATAATTATTGTATTCTGTGCAGATTTTCGAATTAAAGCAGCAGCGGTGAGATATTTACCTCTCATAAAATACTAAACTTACTAACTGAAATCCATATCTGCATATTTCGGGAGCAATTACCTGAGGAATTGTATTCTTATCGCTCACAAGGAATCACCATTCCCTGCCTGCTGTTGCAACGGAATATGGAGAAATTTAATCGTTAACAGTTTTCTTGATAGAGATAAACATTGTAAATAAGAAACGGCTATCAGTTTAGGATTTAATGAAAAGAGGGCAAAGGGTCGTTGGAGATATAGGAGAGGAAGATGACAAAGATATTAAAACAGAAATGCAAGGAACAAGATAAGTGAATAAATTGGAAACAAAAAACAACAACAAAAAGACTAGCAAATAAGAATAAAAATCAGTGATTGAAAAGGTAGACAGATTATAATCTATTTATATAGATGTATATGACGAAGTGATGAAGTACTTTTAAACTCTTGCTTCAATGTCATCATTTTCATTTTGACGGTACAATTAGGAGCACTCTGGTGGATGGGGAATATAAGCTAAATAAATATATGTCTTGAATTTGGCCTTACTAACCGTCCAGTTCCCTAGTGCAGAGGTAGGATACTAGCCTGAAGCAAAAGTTTCAATCTTGCATAATGGTACAGGATGGGATAATGGATTGTCTATCCACACCGAAGAGTTGTAATACAACTTAAGAGCTGTCTGTAGATGACACAATATATATATATATATATATATATATATATATATATATATATATATATATATATATATATATATATTGTGAATCTAATAGACGATATGGAAACACAAAAGTTTAGAACCTGGATTGTATTTATTCCTGTTATATGTTTCAAGGGAGTGTTTATACTCGTTATCAAATTGAAAGCTGGTAAAATTTTGCAAATAATAAGGTTCGGTGAGGGGAGATAGTTCGGGGTTATTTCTTTCTAAATGTAAACTACATATACACACAAAACCTTTCTCAATTTCACTTATACGCAAATGATTTCAACTTTGACAACTTTGACACAAAGACTTCTCCATTTTTGCCAATGAAGAAAACAAATTTAGAAAGTACTAACATAGGTCCTTTTTTCCTCTGATGATGAAAGTGGAAACTATTGAGGATATAGAAAGATGATATAAAATCATTTTTTTACGTTCACTCCTGACTGCACCTCTTCCATATGTTCACCCCTCCACACAAACACACAACCACACAAACACACCTACCCATATGTAAGGGAGAGGTGGAGCATCTACCTCTGGGTCCACAGCGAAGATTATGACCCTACCTAGCGGTACTGGAAGGGATTCAAGTCTATAACCACACTGGAGAGTTGTAATACTAGAAACAGCTGTCTTTGGACGACACAATTATATATATATATATATATATATATATATATATATATATATATATATATATATAGTAGGGGCAGGAAAACATGTTATATTTCTCATAAATTTAAATGTTGTTTTACACGATGATCTGCCTACACTCCCAAGTCGAGTATAAATTGTAATTGTGAATACAAGACCGCTCCTAAAAGCTCAAAAAATTATTTGTTTTCACAAATGAGAAATTATCGGAGAAAACAAAAGTCGTATGGATTGAAAGTACAAAACATTATTTCCATAATTAATTTCATTTCAATCTTTTTCAAATCTTCTTGATTTTTGAGAAATTTTGGGAGATGAGTTGTCTCCTTTACATTTATCTTATTCAAAAAATGAAACTTCACTGATTCCTTAAATGACCTGAGAAACAGATTTACACACCTTATTACCATTGTTCTGGAACAAATTCAGTTTCACATAGATGCAAGATGAACCTCTGATTACGTCAGATATAGAGTCAGGGTCAATCGTAGCGTTACTATTACCTTACAAATAGATCCCCATTCTGAAAACATGTAAAAATCACTAAACCTATGTCAACCACTGTGTAGAGATACACCTATATGCAATATTCCAGTTTCTTGCAGAATAGTGGTTTATGAAGTAGATGGACAGATTTCAAGATTTATATATATACATACACACATATATATATATATATATATATATATATATATATATCATCATCATCATCATCAGTCTTTTAACGTTGATCGGTGGATGTAGACTTTCCTCAGGATTCGCCATATTTCTCTATCATGAGTGTCGCAGAGTCGGTATTTCCTGAATCTGTCTAGTTCATCATTCCATCTTGTGTTCTGTCGGCCTCAGTTTCTTATGAGATCTCTGGGGATCCATATTGTGAGACGTGAGGTCCGTCGGTTGCCTGTCATTCTTGCTACATGGGCTGCCCATTGCCATTTGAGTTTTCGGATAGCTTCTATGATGTCACGGACACCTGTTTTCTTCCTGATATACTGTGAAAATGCATTGGTTGTATACTCTTCTCTTTAGGATTATTGGGATCGTCTGGTTCTCGAAAGTTGAGCTTGGTCTGCCAAGGCTTGCCATCCTAGAGTGATTCTTCGCTTGATTTCCTCTTCTTTTGAGGATCCCATGGAGATTCGTTGTCCTAGGTAGATGTAGTGGTCTACCTTGCCTAGTTTTGCATCTTCTATCTTGACAGTTATGTTCTTATGTATGTACTTTGTTCATATAGTTCTTTTTTCTAGCTTTCCGTCTTCATTTTACGTCTCTTTGGTTGAGCATGGGTTTTAATAAAAAAAAATAAAATTGATACCTCCATAAAGTTTATATAGATATAAAATTAAAAGCATGATATTAAATCAACAGCTAAAAGACTGTCCATATATCTTATCGCCCATTTCGCCATTGGAAACCATTTTATAGAAACGAATAGAATATACTAATTAGAAAACTAGATTGCAAGAAGCATAATTAGTTCAAAGCCAACTTATAAAAATAATATATTTATTCCAGGAAGAGTAATGTATTTATAAATTCTCTTTTTAGACATGATTGTATTACTTTCAGATTCAATACGTGCAAAATGTAGCATCTAAAAATATCCAAGAACAAAAAAATCGATTACTTGAATATTTGTCTTCATAATCTAAGAACATCTTTGAACAGGTCTGGTTAGTCACTCAATAAAAAAACTTTCATGTGACCAACATATTTTGACAGTATGCTGAGTTGGGGATGATCAATAAAGAAATGGGGAAAAAAGGTGATCAAAGTTACTTTTCTCGCCTTTTGTTAGGCAATGATCACTGAACGATTCTGAATGTTCCAAAACAAGTGTGAATGCTGCGGAACACAAACCGAGGGGATGGATTTAGCATGTACGTACATGCTAAATCTCATTTAAGGGGCAGGATTTTCAAAAGACGGGAATTTTTTTTTTTCTTGAACATCGCAAGGAGTTAATTTTTGAATTATCAGTTTTAAGCTCCGTTGGTGCTAGCTTGTACATGCGGTACATACATACATTGCAAGCCAGCCAGACCAGCTTAAAAATGAAGAAACTTATGTTGACAGTTTAGTTGACAGGTTGGGTTGAAGGTTTCTATAAACAACAGAGAAAAAAAATAAAATAAAAAGTTAAGAAACAAATTTTTAAACATATCGTTGAAAAAGTTTGAGCGAAGTTGTTTTGGTCAGATGTTTTAATCTTGTAAACAAATAATGAAAATATCATAAATCGTCAATCCAAAACTGCCATCGAAACTGTTCATAGGTTTCTTCAGCTTCTAAGTTCGTCTGGCCAGCTGATTTGCTATGCATGAATGTACGTATGTATCACGATTACCGGTCAAACCGATAGAGCTAGAGGGATGAGATCGTCTACATTTATTGTGTCGAAGATTTTTTTGCCGCTTTTTTAGGTTTGTGGTAGATAATTCGATTTGCAATGTAAATTTATACTAAACCGACCCCTTCGTTTATGTCCGCCTATTTTTTCATTCAGATTTTTTTAGTGATCACCGCCCAACAAAAGGTGATAGAAGACATCAATTGATCACCCTTTTTTCCAATTTTCTAATTGATTACCCCAAACATGACATGCTACCGAAAGTGGTTTGTCATAAAGAGGTTTCTATAGTGTGACTAACCAGAATTGTTTCAACTTTGGGTTTGAATTAATCAGCATTTGAAAGGATAAGCATCGAATCAGCTTATTTGTCAGGGAATAAAATAATTTGTCAAAAAAGACGGTAAGTATTTCCCCTATCCAATTTGTTCCTTATTACGGAAGACGAAAATTCTTTGATTGGATCCACAGGATAACACTGATATCTTCAAATTATCAAGAATTAAAGCATTGCCCTTCTCAAAAGTGCATGTTTAGAAAGGCCCAAACTTCATGGTGTGAGGAGTAGCCTACCATAATAATTTTCCATTTGTCGTAGTAATTGCGGTAACTTCAAGGGTTGTTAATTTAGATGCATTGCAAATTTAAATATTTTATAAATAAAATTAGATCTATTTCTAATTTAAATATCTTATAAATAAGTTTAGATGCATTTCCAATTCAAATATTTCATATCAAAATCTAGATCTATGTCTAATTTAGATATCTTATGAATAAATTTAGATGCATCGCCAATCTAAATATTTTATATCTAAATTTAGATTTATTTCTAATGTATATATTTTATATCTAAATTTAGATGCATCACCCAATAAATATTTAAATATTTGTCTAAATTTAGAGCTATATCCTTTATAGATATTTTACAACTAAATTTAGATTTATTTCCAATTACATATTTTACATTTGAATTTAGATCTATTCCAAATAGAAAAATACTTTATATCTAAATTTAGATGCATTGCCGATTTAAATATCTTATATCTAAATTTAGATCTATTATTGATATAGATATTTTGTATCTAAATTTGGATACTCTGCAAATTTGAATATTTCATATCTAAATTCAGATCCATTTCAAAATTTAGATATTTTATATCGAAGTATAGGTTTATTTCCAATTTAGATATTTATATCTAAATTAAGACGCATTGCAAATTTGTATATTTCATATCTAAATTTAGATTTATTTCCAATTTAGATATTTTATTTCTAAATTCAGATGAATTGCTGATTTTAACATTTAATGTTTAAATTGAGATCTATTTCAAATATAGGTATTTCAAATCTAAATTTAGATCTTGATATAAATTTACTTAAAAAAACCTGTAGTTTTTTAAAATGTATTATCTTTAGATTTCTCTCGAACTCGAAATAAAAATCTTTTAACTTCATAGAAAGGTGAACATTTTCTGTTAAGACCAATTTCCTAATCGGTTAACATATCAATATATTAATATAGAATGTACAAGGAAGAAATAGAAGATCAAGAGAAAGAAACAAAGCTTGCAAGCAGGTATACAGTGTTTATAACTAATGTATACACACCATGTATTATATATATATATCAAGAAATTGATATATTTGGTCCGACAGAATGAGTTATGAATCGTGTTGTATTATATGGAAACTTATTTGAAACATATTTTAGATTATCTCCCATCGTTACAAAATTAATACATCATCCACCCTAGACAACGTAAATGGGGCTACTGCACGAATTGAATCTGCTATCGATAGGGTAGCAGCTTCAACATTGCGATGATCTTATCATTGAGTTAAGCAGCTGCCGGTTATACACAAGTCCATTTCTTATTACATAATTGTTGTGTTGAAAGAGACAAATAGACAGAGAATAAACAAGACGTAGTCTTTTATGTGAAAGTAGTTATTTTGGCCTTTTCATTTTCAGTCACTTAAGTCTCCTTCTTTCCCTCTCTTCTTTGAACTTTCCAGCAAACCTTTACACAGAGACATCAAATTGAGTTAAGTAAGTTTGCTGCGTCAGCTACAGTAGTGACTTACACTTTAGCTGCTGGCCACACAGTCATGTACGTCCTCCTCTCCTCATATCATCAATCAGCTCAAAAGAGAAGAGAGTGAAAGTTATGTTTTCATTGTTACGTGAACATACAAGCATACAAGCTGTACAGGTTGTTTTAGTGAAGCTAGTTTAGAGTAACACTAAGATACTTCATGTTTTAGTTGAAAGAAGTCCACGATAAAAAATTCTCTCCACGAAATTGCGATGTTTTCTTTTTTTAATATCGATCATTAACAGAATTATGTTATCCAATTTGATTATTTATTTTATTATTAAATAAAAATGTCTTCATGGATATTGCCTTAAACAATTTACGTTAGAAGTACGTATTCAACCTCAAAATATACATTATTTCAAATAATGAAAATGCATGGAACTTTTTAACAAGCTTAGCAGTACCAAGAAGCGTCCTGTAGGAATATATATATTTCAGCTAATAGCTCCCAAAATTCCCTGATCAAATTATTTTCAATCCCATATAATCTGAATCTATCTAAATTAATCATGGAACTATTCATACTAGTACAATATTTTACCTGAGATTGTATCCTATTCCAGTATTTCAAAATTCTTTGCGAGGAAAAAAAAATTGTTTTTACGACTTCGCTTTTGTAATAGACTTAGCAAGTAAATTCTCCGTCCTATCTGATTTATTTAACATGAGAATTCCCTAATTTGTAAAGCTGATTAACATCTTGAAAGTTTCAATTAAGTTTCCTCATGAACCCCCCCACCAAACAAAATAGACATGCCGAACTTTTCTAGTCCATCTCTTTAACTCGAATCTCCCAGACCACTTATTCTACTGAATTTCCTCTCTACTGTCTCCAATTTCTTAATTAAACTAATTATTTTTCACTATCAACATCATCATCAACATCATCATCAACATCGTAATAATGATAATAATAATAATAATAATAATAATAACAATAACAACAACAACAACAATAATAATAATAATAATAATAATAATAATAATAATAATAATAATAATAATAATAATAATAATAATAATAATGATGATGATGATATTTGCAATTTCACACCAGTTGCCTGGTTGAGTGACAGCAACTTTCCTTAAGTCTCCAGCCTTCCTCTCCACACTTTAATAGTCCACAGCAGTGCTATGGTTAACAGTTTCACACCAGTTGCCCGTTGGAGTCAGAGACCTTATATTTTTAGCACTTTCCTCAGTATCCGTGCTGTTCCGAGCAGTGCAGTGGTCTATACAGTTTCAATCCTTCCTATTATCCTAATCCCTTCCAACGTCACCCTCAATGTCTTTGGGGCACTTTCAAGTGCGCCTATAATTACTGGTACTAACCTGACTTTCATGTTTCACATCTTCAATTCTTTCGCCTAATCTTAGTATTTTTCCAGTTTTTCACCCTCTTTCCTCTTTACTCTATGGTCTGCCGGTACAGCCACGTCTATCATTTGACAGGTTTTCCTCTTGTCTACGATTACCAAGTCTAGTCATCTCATCTGGATGAGGTGGTCTGTTTGGATGTCAAAGTCCCAAAGTAACTTGTGGTTTCCGTTCTCCAGGTTTGTGCTGATACCACTTTTCCGTATGGTTAAATCCTATTCGTTTACTACATTCACTAGTTATGTGATTCACGGTCTCATCTCTTTCACCATACAGGCGGTACTGGTTGTTTGTCTGTGTTCTTTCGATTCTTGTATCGATAAAGTTGGTCCCAATGCATTTGTTCTGAGCTGCCATGAGCAATTCTGTTTTTCTTTTCAGGTTTCCTTTTCGTAGACATGTCCATGATCTCCTGTCTGCCACATCTTGTATCCGTCTTTTAGATTGTCTGTATAATTTTTTCTGTTCCCATTTTTTTCCTTGTTTGCTGTGCCATTCAATTGTTTTCTATATTTGGGTTGTTTGTTGCGCTACTTCAGGCTCTCTTTATGATGTCTTCACCGTTTGTTTTCACGTACTTTTCTACGGTTGCTTTGGCTCTCTGGACACAATCCTCTAAGCTTCTTTCCTCTTCACGTATAGTCTATCCGTGTCATCTCTGGGGTGTGAGGCTTTGTGCATTGTCATAAGCTTCCTTGTTCACCGGTCCATTGATTGGAATTTTTTCATTTGTCCATCCAGGGAATAGTTCTGTGTATCTTACTGCTGATACGGCCCATGTGTTCATTTCTTTTATAAGATTCCTGCGGTTTAGTTTGGTCTCTAATATTTTCCTTATCTTTGTAAGGTATTCTGTCTTTATTTTCTCTTTCATTTCTTCCTGTTTTATCGTGTCACATTCAAGAACTCCAGGGTATTTGTATTGGTTTTGTGTGGTCAGTGCTCTAATCTTCCAGTTGTCCTGGAGCTCGATTCCTTCTGCCATTGTGAGCCTATAGTAGTGGAGACAGCGAGTCTCCCTAGAAGATTCCGCTTTTTATACTTATCTCTGCTTAATTTTCTCCTGTAGCTGTCAAGTTTACTATCCAGCTTTTAATAGGGTTGACAATGAGTCTCAACACTGGTTCACTGATCTAGAATATTCTGAGGCATTTGAGTATCCAGCTGAATAGAATCATGTCGTCCGCTTTTTGTAGTCTATCTATCCCGTTGCAATATTTTTCTTCCCTTTTCTTACTTCTTTTAAGATCATCTGGTCGATGTAGAGCAAGTCATTCGCCCTTCCGATTCCCCTCCTTCATCCCTTCTGTTCTGGTAATAGTCTCCTTCTTTCCATGGATGTATACATTCTCTTAGCTATTTGTTCGGTCAGGGTTTCCCACATGAGTGATAATCACGTGATTGGCCTTTTATTGCTTGCCACGTCCCCCGGTTCAGGTTTTTTTTTTGGATAAGGTTGGTTCTGTCTCTGGTCATCCATTTTGGTACCTCACCTTCATTAAGGCGACTTTTGAGTTGGTAGGTGAGTCAGTCATGTAGTGTGGAGAATTTCTTAAACCAATATCCCTGGATCCCGTCAGGTTCCTGGTGCTCTCCAGTTGGCTATTTTCCTGGGAGCGTATTTCAATGTGGTTTCATTCAATACAATTGGTTCTTCATTGTCTATTTCTTTGAGTTCCCTTTCCATGTTCTCTAACTATTTCAGGATTTTGCCGTGTGTTTTCGGGTGCCCTCTCATGCTGTTCCAGTAGTTCTTGGTCTCTGTGGCATCCAGCTTTATGTTCCGTCTTCTTTCTCCGTTCAGATCTTAGTAAACTTTCTTTTGCTGCTTTGGAATGTGCGGTTTTGTGTGTATTGAGCAGTTCTTTGCCCATATCTTCCGCCTTGCCTCCCCGGGTAGTCTCCTCTGATGTATTTCTTCAACTGCCGCAGGGATATCTTTTAGTATTATCTGGCTTGATACCTCCAGAGCGCATTTTCCCCTCCATATTTTGAGCATGCGATCCCTATAACACCGCACTGAAGGTTTGCTTTTGAAGTACCAATACATTACTAACCCGTTCTCCTATGACCATTTCCTCCTCTTGTTCCGGGTAAGAGCCACTTAATGGTGGTTGTACCCTTTCTGGGTGTCGTTTGTAGGGTATGTTTGGGTTTCGGTCAATAGTCGCTAGGTATCTACTGTGTCCCTCCTGAAGGCCATTACGGGTACACGAGCCGAGGTTTTAGCCAGCAGTCACAGGATTACATCTATATGTGGAAAAAGTATTCGTCCTTCATCATCCACTCAATACCTAAAGCACTAAGCTTAGCCAATTACGTACAAATAGTAAGGTCATATTTCTTATAAGTCTTGACTTAGTAAGAGTCCAAATTCTTGTTGGTATTGGGACCTGTCAGCAGTTGCTATTCTCACCCAGTAGTTCCTAACCTATGTTGAAATTTGAAAGAGTCTGGCCAGTTCATACACAAGGGTCCCATCCGAATATTTAAATGAAAAAGCATTAGTTTTGCATAAGAGAACTAAATTTCGTCAAGAGGGGGAGAAGTATAAATCTAATTGTAAATTTAATTTCACTAATCCTCATAGAGGGCTTACAGGTACGAAGTAAAACTAAAAATGGTGTTTTGAATTGACAATAGTCATTTCAGAAGAAAAAAAATCCAAATCATATATAGAACCATTTCAGAATTAAAAAGATTTCAAAGTAAAAATCAGTAATCATACAAAAATATAATTGAACAATCAAAACTATAAAAAAAAATATTTCCCAAAAAGTCAGTGCTTATGCCATTTTGTTAGAGCTACCTATTTGCCTTTCCACATTCTAGTTGATCGTGAGGCCAGACAGCAATTGCTATTCCCACCCTGCTACTCCCTAACCCACGTTGGATTATTATTATTATTATCATCATCATCATCATCATCATCATCATTATTATTATTATTATTATTATTATTATTATTATTATTATGATGATGATGATGATGCAATGGTATATCATAGTGCTGGTGGATTAAAGAATTAAAGGATTTTTTCCTGACTAACATAAGTTAATCTTGGTCTGAAATATTCATCATCAGATCACAATGTTCCGGCCGTTGTACCTCAGACACCAACATATTCATGACATAAAAAAACTGTCAACAACATCATTCTGACCTAAGAACCGCTTCCACCACAGATTAGACAGTTGAATAAGGACACGCTCCTGTCGTCCTGAAACATCACCACCCATGACACCCACCTGAAGAAGGCTGTAGAGTGCAACGATCGAAACCTTGTGTTCAGTAGATGACCTGGGATAACAGAAATAGCCTGACAACATAAGATTGCACAACTCCTTCACTGCAATGAATTAGATGACCCCTTGTTATACATTTGTGCCTATGGTAAAATCGGTTTAACTTGACGTTGTTCAAGTTTGAGTCGAAATTTTAAGGAACTCAACCAGGACGTTAATTTGGGAGTTTCTGTAATAAATCAGAATGTCTTTTTAATTTTCTTTTTAGAAATATTTTCCCTGGTATCGTGGGAGAGATGGAGATGGCTGTCAATGGCTCACTCTGACCCGAGCAATTTTCTATACTTGTTGTAGATTTCTAGACCCATTCAAGATTCACTGGTTGATTGATTGCTCATTCCGAGCAGTTAATTGTACAATGCACGATTTCGCCCATTAATAACGGTTTGATTCTTCAGAGCATGGGTCGCTGAGGTGGTCGGTGTCAAAACCCCGAGATTTGATGGGATTGTCCAAATCGTCAATAAAAGCGAGTAGATCAATAAACACCGGGGGTCTATTGAATACTTGGTACTTTTTATATCTTTTGGTACATACTAATAATAACCAACAAAAGTTGTCCTCAGGACTGTCAACGGCAGTAATATGCATGTCTATTTAATCTTTTTTGAAAGTTCAGACTTTCCCTACTAAGGACGAGCGGAGTATCATTCATTGATCACTCCCTTTTTCCAAAGTTTTAATTGATCACCCTAACGGGTTTCTATTAAAAGACTATCCAGTCGTCATTCACGTTGTATTTTACTTTTGATTCCTGGTTACCTTCTCAATTTCGATTTATTATCGTATTGTATAGATTTGGTACTAAAAAAAAAGAAGATTTGGTACAGCCTAGGCTGTGGTATTGGTACGTTTGATATTTTCCCTTGGGCATCCCTGCCTGAGGGTCGATTGAGGACCAAGGATTCTATGAAGGGATCGATAGTCTAAAAGTTTGGTGACCCCTGATTAAGGGGCTCCTAAAACAGCGTTAGCTTCTCCTGGTAGTTGAAATTCAAATAAGTGATAAACAACTCTGGTTGGTCACTCAATAGGAACTCAACTTCATATAGATGCATGCTGTGTAAGGGTGATCAATTAAAAATTTGAAAAGAGGCAATCGATGAATAACTTTTTTCTCGCATTTTGTAGGACGGTGATCACTGGGAAAGCCTGAATTTTGAAAAAAAAGGGAAACAAACATGACAGCAGGTACAAACTGAGACCGATTTAGTATAAACTCACGTTGTAAATTGAACTCTCGTTATAACACTATTCTAGAGTGGGGTGAAAAATTACAAAAAATTGTTTTTGTCGACCTAATAAGGAGTGAATCTTGAAAAGTCCAGCTTTCTAGTTCCTTTGGTACGGCCTGTGCGCATTTTACATACATACATACATACATACATGCATGCATACGTACATACATACATAGCCAGCCGGTAGGACAAACTTGAAAACTGGAGATACTAATTTTGACTGTTATGGTGACAATTTAGTCGACGTTCTCTAAAAGATTTTGCCCATTAACGGGTGTTTGATTTTTTTGAGCAAAAAACCATCAACGTAATCGATATCAGTCCCTGACGATCGATAGGACTGTTCAAAAGTTCGATAAACACCGGAAAGGGTCCATTGAATATTTGATACATTTTATATCTTTTGACATAAATTGAACAACCGTTGCCATCGAAGAAGCATGGTGTCCCATCCTCTTATATATATATATATATATATATATATATATATATATATATATATATATATATATATATATATATATATATATATATATATATATATATATATATATATATATATATATATACATACATACATATGCGTGTGTTCGCGTATTCCAGCACTCCATTTTCCGAAAACAAGTCTTTGGCCTTTTTTTTAGTGGGTTGATCAATAACTTCTAGATTCTCCAGAACGTAGCTGTTTTCACGTTATTTCCGATGTTTTCCCTTAGTTAATGCCAGTGATGTCATAAATAGAATTTATTCTGACCATATATATTCTTCGTAATGATTTTTACATCAATTACATTTTGACGCCATGGTTCTTCAAACGTGACAAGTTCTTTTTTACTCTATATTTTACTATTGATCCCTTGTTGATCTCTAAGCCTTGATATATAATTATATACGATGGATTTGGTGCGTTTTGGGAAGATTTGGTCTATTTTAAGAGGCGGTGTTGGTAAGTTTGATATCTTTCTGTTGGTAGCCCTGCCTGGGGTTTGATGGTCTAAAAAGTCTGATAACCTCTACTTTAGAGCTTTAAAACAACATAAGCTCTTCCTCGCAGTCGAAATGGAAATCTGTCCCTCTAAAAGCTATCTCTACGAATTAGAATGTTTGATTGCACGATTGTGTGGTTGTATATATCTCTGTTATAAACTAAAAGTTATGGATTGGTCCATGTGAAATACGTTAACATAGTCGATAAAACAATTAAAGGATTATATCAAAATAAGATAGTCTGTTATGACCAAACAAAGACAAATACGTCACTGAATTGCTGGACATTTGAAAATAAAATACAAAGAAAAGGATATGTTTAATTAAATAAGTGAAAGGATTAATATTGAGTTGGGACTTATAAAAATTAGTATGTTTAAATTATTTGGAATAAATTGCTACCAATGAGAAATGACCAATGGTACCTTGCTTGTTGATATATTAAAAGAAAGAAGAAAAACAAGAATGCTTTAAATTTAAAAACAATCGAAGACTACGATGTTACAAAACTGAAAATTGTCCATTATACATTTTCGTCGGTCAGTATATACAATATATCAGAAATTTCCAGATCTGTTATATTATGTTATATTAGAAAAAGAATTAGAACAGTTTTGTTTTTCCTTCTTCCTTTCACAATGAATTGCCAAATAAAACAGCCCTAGACTCGAAAGTGCCGATCCGTACATAAATAACACTACCATTTTTTACGAGTATATGTTGGTAAGTAATTAACAATTAAATGTACCGATCACGATTTTGCTTGTTAATGACTTTAAAATGATAAAAGTTATCGGTGCCTATAGGAAACAGACGTATTGATCAATCAATTATTTATTGAATGCAAAGGATGTACACATCAACGGCGAATGCTCTCCCAGACGATGATGAAGGAAAACGTATTCGGGTAGACCAAAATACATTTCATGTGTCGAACAAAATCTATTATTCATAGCGTTCATCTGCGTCCAGTCAATTAGAGACCAGATCTTGGCACCCTTTCCTTTAGAACGTTGTGATGTTCATTCCAACAAAAGCCCGACGCCCGAAACGGAGCGGGTTTAAGAAGAATGGAATAAATACATAAGTTTTATGTTAGAACTCATGTCCAACTTCAACATCGAGGAGAAAAAACTCAGTCGACGGTGGATTTGTTTGAAGAAGCTGATTAGGGATCATCTTTTAAAACCTGGGATATCAGCAGATATATTTAAATGTTTTCATATCGGCTCATGAGCTGTTCTTTAAGCAATCAACTAAGGGTCATTGGAGGTCATCAGAGATCATTTGGGGAAAAGAGCAACTTTTTTTCAGTCACATTGCAGCCAAACAGTAATATTCTTTGTATGTTTTTTAAAAAACTTGGACAAGAAAAGAATTGAAGTACCGTCTATTCTTTTCTTGTCCAAGTTAAACCAACCCACCAAGAATATAATTGTTTGGCTGCAATGTGACTAAAAAAAAAAGGTTCCCAGAAGAGAGTGATATTGTAAATTGGAGGTCACTCAATCCATTTTTCCGAATAAATACTCTTCAAATAAAGTGTCGTTTGAACATCGGATACTTTTCTTTGTGGATTAAAAAAAATGGTTCTGGTTAGTCATTTAATAAAAACCGTTACCTGACCAATATCCTTCGGCAGCACTCCGTATTTGGAGTAACCAATTCAAAATAGGAAAAATGAGTTACCCATGTTACCTTCTGTCGGGCAATGTTCGCTGAAGAAGTTTTTTTCTGACTACAACCGTGAATGCCGACGTGAACTTACCGAACGATTTTGACATCCATACAATAAAAGAGTCCAAATTTGAAGACGTTGATCCCATCATTCAGGGAAATTTGCTCTATATGATCTTTACAAAAACACCCCAGGGCCTTATGCCTGATAAGGTAAAGACATCAAAATCGCACAAAAAATGCAGAGTGGAAAAAAAAGGTTTGTAGCGGGGGAGAAAAAAGGCAAACGCTGACTTCCATTTTTTCAAATGTTTTCCATTTTGCTAACGGCGAATTTGAATAATTCATTTCGAAGAAATTAATTCTTCTCTTTTGAAAAAAAAAAAAAAAATACGGTAGAATAAACATTCGAGCAGTGAATTGAAACATAGACAATCGTCAAGTTTTCTTTCTGTTTTTCCTCTTTCCCTACTTTTTTTCATCTTTTCTTCGTTTTTTTTCTCCTCAATTTTTTCATTTTCTCTCCATCTATCTCTCCTTCTTTGTTTGTTTGTTTGTTTGTTTCTTTTTTTCTAATTCCATTTATTTTCCTGCTTTCTTTCATTTCTTTCTTTAGTCTTTCTTTTTCTCCCTTTTTTTCTTTTGTCCTTATATTTTGGTACATTATTTTCCCTTCTTTCTTTCTTCTTTCCTTTTTTCTCTTTCCCTACTTTTTGGCTTTTTCTTCCTTTCTTTTTTTTCGAGTCCTTTTTCCTCTTCTCTTTTTTTGCAGCTTTCTTTCGTTCTTTTTCTTCAGTCTTTTCTGTTACTTTCTTTTTTTTTTCCTTTCTTCTTTCTTTCGTCTTCCCTTCCTTTGTTCCTTTTCTCTCTTGTCCTTTGGTACTTTCTTTTTACATGTTTTTCGTTTTTTCACCTTTCTTTTCCCTTCTTCCTGAGTTTTTTTCCTTTATTTTTCTTTCTATTTCTTTCTTCGTTCCTCTTTTCCCTGCTCCCTTTCGTTCTCTTTCTTTAATTTCCCATTTTTTTTCTTCACCTATTTTCTTTCTTTCTTTTTTCTTTCTCTCTCTCTTTTATTTTCCCTCCCCTCTTTTCCCTCCTTTCTTTCTTTCTTTCTTTCTTTTTTTCTTGTTCTTTCTTTTTATTTCTCTTTTTATTTTTTTCGTTTTTTCCTTCTCATAGTCTTTTTCTTCGTTTCTTTCTCTTTCTATTCCTTTCTCTTACTTCCTCTTCTCGCTTTCTTTCTTTTTTTAAAATTACTTTCTCCTCTTTTTCGTTCTCTTTTTCTGTCCTTCGCTTTGTTTCGCCTTTCCCCTCTTTCTTTCTTTCTTTCTTTTTCCTTATTTCTTTTTTTCCTTTCTTCTGTCTTTTTCTTCTTCTCCTTCAATTGATTGATCTTTTATTTTCTTTCATTTTTCGTCTTTTTTGTTGTTTTCTTCTCTCCCTTTGCCTCTTTTTTCTTCCTTTTTCACTTTGCCCCCCCTTCACCGCCATTTTGTGAAGCTGAGTTGAAAAAAAAAAGTATTGTTCTGTATTGAAAGCTAAAAACATAAAAAAGCAAAAATCATTTTATCGATTGCATTGATTCATAATCAACGAAAAGAAAATATCGCTATGAAAACAAGTCTGGTTTGTCACTCAACAAAATCCCCCTCGTGACCGACGTCCTTTGGTAGCATGTCGTGTTAGGGGAGATCATTAAAAAAAAATGGAAAAAAAGGTTGATCAAGGCTGAGTTACTTCTCTCAACTTTTGATGGATCGGTAAAAGTTTGAACTTACAAAAAAAACAAGTAATCAATTTAGTATGAATTTACATTGTGAATAGAACCTTCATTTGCACAAATATTCTTTTGGGTGGAGGTTGTTTTTATTAGATATAGTAAATTAATACTGGTGTGACCGATATACATGTATACATACTAGATGATGCTTTGCATCTTGAATGTGTTCTATGCTATGGATGTACAAAAACGTCAACATATTTTAATGTCTGTAGAAAGTGATAGAGAGTTGAAGCCTTGGCAATGAGAAACAGCTTTCAAATGTTTTCACGAATAAAATTATATTACCATGTTAATGTGTTTCCATTAACCCCTATATTTCTTATAATACCAGACTCTGATTTTAGGCCTAAATGGGTGCAAAAATTAAAATGGTTAACCACGTACACAGCCATTAGGAGAATAGCACTAACCTAGGTTTTAAATGAATAAAATTTTTTTTATATTTACTAATAAATATGTATACACATGAATCCCCAGAGATCACATGCGCAACTGAGGCTAGCAGTGTACTTGAGGGATTGACAAACAAGACAAATTCAGAAAGTACTTGCTCCATGACGCCCATGAAAAAGAGGTGTGGCGAATCCTTGGGAAGGTCTATGTCCTACGAAAACGTTAACAGACTGACAATGACGATGCGATTATATAAAATGATATATAATGATGAATTCGAGCCTGGGAAAGAGTGAAAGAAAGGAGACGTTCTGATGGTCTTTTATATACTTTTTAAAAATCATAATCCTTGAACCGTGTGATTTCTTAATATCGGGGGCCTAGTGGAAGACACACGATGTGGGGCAAAGTATTAGTAGTCAGTATTCTTGATGAGCGGTTTGAGAAAGTGGTGAATGGGTGTCTCTTTCGGATTGGGTTCGCATTGTTTCGAGTGCACGGTTGGTGATGATGATGGTAATAATCACTCTTTCATCATTTGCCGTTTTACATAGACCTTCTCCTGAATTCGCTACACCTCTCTATTATGGGTATCGCCGGGCCAATGCCTTCTGAACCTGTCTAGTTCGTCTCTCCATCTTGTATTTTTCCGGCCACAGTTTTGCATGTGATCTCTAGGGGTTGGGGGTGGGGGTGTATGTTGTGATTCTAGATGTCCGCCAGTAGGCTGCCATTCTTGCAATATGACCAGCCCATGCCATTTGATATTTTTTTTAATGAATTCTATGACTTGTCAGATTCCTGTTTTTCCTTGATATCTTGTACTATCTTGTGATCTCTCCATGTGAGGTTGATCATGATTATCTCATGTGGACAGTGCATGCTTCTCTTTCCTAAGGTTGGTCTTTTGCTTAGGTTCCATGTTTCAGCTCTACAGGTGACTTTACTCAGAACTCTCGCCCAATATCATTACCATTCTCCCGGTCTCCGAATTTTCGGGTCAATAAATGCCAATTTGTGGTTGTCCTTTTGTTCAGTTAATATTTTGACGTAGACACGAGCCATTTTGAGAATTTATGTTGGTCACCCAACCCCTCCGATTGCAACCTCTACTCCTGTGGTTTGTCGTTATGGGTAAATACGTGAGTCGCGAGACATATTTTGGTCGTATAATATCATACAATATAATTCTGTCGCGTTAAATCATGAATGTCGATCGTGTGAGCCTACCCTTGCAACCAAATTGTCTGCGTCATTGGTATTTTGTCAGCAAATTGGTGACAGGCTCGCCTGTTATAATTTGTTCACCATTCTTCGTTTTCGTTCAAACTTAAAGCTACCACAACATTATCGCTACAATGTTTTACTCTTTCCGATTTGATGATTTTAACATCAGTAACATTTTTTTAAACATTCTCCCCCACTGTCCTTAATTCTTTGGCATAAACATTTCCTCTCTCACCACCCTTCTGATGGGAAATGAGTCAAAGGGCCTTGCTTAGCGTGACAAAAAATAAACAAACTTAATTTGTTCCACAAATTTGAGTTCAAACTGGGGTGAAGATCAAATGAACGTTAATCTGATCTTCACCTCAAACTTGATAAAGCCATTTCAATGCAAACAGTTGATTAAAAAGGTCTGGAAGATCACTAAATAGAAAACCATCGCGTGACAAGCGTCTCTTTGCAGTGCACGGTGTTTGGGGTGATCAATTCAAATGGATAAAGTAACTTCTCGTCCCTATTGTTTATTCACTGGAAATGATCTTAATTATCGAAAAACAAGTGCAATGGCAAAAACTGAGGGAATAATCTAGCATAAACTTACATTGCAAATAGGAGGTATGGGGGGGGAACAAAACATAAAACCCTTTTTTTCTAGACATAAGGAGTAAAAAAATTCTGTCTCCCTTGTTTCAATCGGTGCTCCCCGTACGCATGATACATAATTTCATAGCCATCCAGACTAGCTTAAAAACCGAAGAAACATATGTTGACACTTCTGGTGACAGTTTCAGTTAATTATTCTTTATTATACTAAACATCGAATTTGGCTTCGATCCAATCCTCTTACAGATTTTTTTCTCACTGATATATTCCGTTGTCGTCATCCTATATAAGAAGGGCTTATTTTGTCTTCTTTTAAAAAAATACATCTATTAGTGACTAAGTGCCTTTACGCTGACTCCGGCAACAGCTGTCTCTGCCCAGGCTCCTCATGAGTTTCGTTTTTCCTCGTGAGTTTTTCGAGGTTTTCGTAATTCTTAAGATAGACTTTGAGGCAACAGGCATCCGAAGTGGCGTCACTCATTTCACCACCCACAGCTACAGAGTGGGGGTCGGACTCATGCCTTTTCGAAAGTTATTACTTCCTGTCTCAGTCTCAGTCTGAGTATGAACTCAATTCGTCCTGTCCAATTTCTGCGTTGTAAAATGATTGGCAACCGGTCCTCCCTCAAGTTTGCTTTTAAGAATGTTTTTCATGTTTACAATGGGTCTTTTTGAAATTGAAATTAACACTGAAACTGTCATCATAGGTTTCTTCAGTTATCAAGATGGTGTTGCTGGCTGGTTGGTTGACTGGCTGGCTATATATGTATGTATCATGCAGACAGATTGCACAAAATTTCAACATTTACTCCTTAAGGTTAAGGGCTGAGAAACATGCAACGCGCGTATGAGAGAATCATGCTCAACCTCACATAGAGAGATCACAAGACAGCACAGTATATAATGGAGAAAACAATCATTCATGACATCATGGAATCAAAAATAAAACTCAAATGGCAACGGGCTGGTCATGTTGCAAGAATGGTAGACAACCGATGAACTCACAGCATAGATCCCAAGAAATCACATGAGAAACTGAGGCTGGCAGAATACACTATGGAGAAACGACTCTGCGACGCCCACGATAAAAGAGTGTGGCAAATCCTGCGAAAGTTCTTTGTCAATTTGTCCAACTACGGACGTTATATGGCTGCTATATATATATATATATATATATATATATATATATATATATATATATATATATATATATATACATATATATATACATATATATTTATATATATATACATATATATATATATATATATATATATATATATATATATATATATATATATATATATAAGCTAAACAGCCCAACAGATAGGTGCTGGTCAAAATAACTGCTTCATATTCACTCCTCTCATTTTGTTCATTTTACTATCCATGTCTGCATTGCTTTGTCTCTAATACTGACAATTATATCATTCAGAAATAGATACATAATCTGAAAGAATATCTATGAAGATGTCACAACATTTTGAACTAATTTTTAAATGACCTTGTGTTGTTACACAAAAAATGAGTCACTCAGCCTAGACAACGCAAATAGAAACAAACAATTGAATATATATATATATATATATATATATATATATATATATATATATATATATATCTTTTTTTAAAAGTCTTTGAACAATGTTTTGACTGAAGATGGTTCCTAAAAAAAGAAAAAATGAAAAAAAGTTCAAATGAAAGCCAATCGGAACTTAAAATTTTTCTAACTTATAGAAACGATCGCTGGAACATTATTCGAAATGGCCACCTGACTATTGCTGTTGGTTTCGCTGTCTAAACAATAAACATCGTTATATATATATATATATATATATATATATATATATATATATATATATATATATATATATGTATATATAGAGAGAGAGAGAGAGAAAGAGAGAGAGAGAGAGAAAGAGAGAAGGCTGAGTTTCAATACATCGTTTCTGAAAAAAATATTCAAAAAACCTTAATCATCTACAGGTAAAATGATAATGTAATTTTTGTCAGGCGTTAGTTAGTACTTAAAACACATGCATATATATATATATATATATATATATATATATATATATTTATATATATATATATATATATATATATATATATATATATGTATATATACATATATATATATATATATATATATATATAACTTTGGTCGATTAAATTGAGATCTGCGTGTCATTTGAGCTTTTGAATTCTGTCCAGATTGGCTTTTCAGCTGCTATACTTAAATACAGACACAAAACTACTGCGGTCATTTGCGTATTTTCACTATCTTCCTCTCTTTAAAGCTCTCATTTCAATTGTGATTTCTGGGTTTTGAACAGACACACTCATAGCAACACAATTCATGATACCGATATATATATATATATATATATATATATATATATATATATATATATACAATCATAGCAACACAATTCATGATACCGACACATATATATATATAGAGAGAGAGAGAGAGAGAGAGAGAGATAGAGAGATAGAGAGAGAGAGAGATAGAGAGAGAGAGAGAGAATGCAAAAGAAGGGGTGAGAGAGAGAGAGAGTGAGAAAGAAAGAAACGGGAGCATTGATGCAGGCGAGGCGCATGCGCGTTCCTATTGTACTGTGGATGACCCTTAATGGAAAGGTGATGGTTTTCTCTATTATACGAATAGTTGCCACCAGGGACTCCATTCTGAACCCAGCAGGTGGTGCCTTAGCTTAACCATCTTCATCAGGCATTTTTTTTCCTTTCGAAATAACACCTACCATTCTCCGGGCTATCGTACTGGAACGCCCCTCCTGGCTTTTACTGCAAAATCTCAAAGAATCTTCCTTCTTTTTTTTTTTCAACTATCGCTTACACCAAATGTGTTCGTCTGCTTCTATTGGATTCCTCATTGCGTTGGCGCCAAACGAGTCCATTTTGTCGATTCAAGAATCGCCATTTTCAAACTTGAGACTCAGTGTCGCTTTGTGATAATGTTACTATCAGCATTCTAGTTGTAGAGATGCGTGTATGCCCTCAAGGTCTGAGGTAAGTTTTCGAATAAAGGTAAAGGGTAAGTTCAGAATAAAACTCAGAACATTGACTATAAAAGTAATGGCTGCCACGAGTCTCAAAATTTCGTTCCTACTACTATAAAAAATGGAGAAGCTTGCTGTAACTTTTCAATTCTATGTGTTTGAAAGATATTGTACATAAACTACTAAGAACTTTTGTTTGTTAATACCAGACATAAATGGGCTGTTGATGAATTACATAATTCAGTAGAAAGGAAAGGGGTGAAGCAAGAAAGTGACTTTAGATGACATAGGGAGTGGGTGATTTTTATACTTCGATATCGGAAATGCAATCAGTGAAGAGTTACCCCCCTCCCTTCTTAAAGTTGGTGTTATTTTTGTTCTTGTTTTGATGGTGGAAAAACAGAGCCAACTCCAGCAGTCGACTTGGACAAGGATTCGACAATATTCTGCCAAAATTTGTTTATAAAAGAAAATGCAGTATGAAAGTACAGGTTTTTTAAGGCGTTGATGAGGCACAAGATGCTTGACGAGTGTTCTAAACATCAAAATCTACACAAATATAGCAGAGTAGTTATCAACCACACAACTGATTGAGAATCAGTTATGGTGAAATTATTCACGAAAGAGTCTTAAAATTGTCCGTTAAAAAGTCATAAAATTATCTACTAAAGTCATTAGATTATTAATTAAAAAGCCATGAAATTATCAACTAAAGTCATTAGATTATCAATAAAAAAAACTATGAAATTATCAACTAAAGTCATTAGATTATCAATTAAAAAGCCATGAAATTATCAACTAAAGTCATTAGATTATCAATTAAAAAACCGTGAAATTATCAACTAAAGTCATTAGATTATCAATTAAAAAGCCGTGAAATTATCAACTAAAGTCATTAGATTATCAATTAAAAAGTCATGAAATTATCAACTAAAGTCATTAGATTATCAATTAAAAAGTCATGAAATCAACTAAAGTCATTAGATTATCAATTAAAAAGTCATGAAATTATCAACTAAAGTCATTAGATTATCAATTAAAAAGTCATGAAATCAACTAAAGTCATTAGATTATCAATTAAAAAGCCATGAAATTATCTATTAAAGCCATGGAATTATCCATCAAAAACATGAAATTATCTCTTAAAAAGTCATGCTTTTAAATCATAGTCTCGGTTAACAAAATTGCAGAAGAGAATATCAGCGCCCATTAGTTTTCAAGAAAACTACATTGGGCAAGAGCGCAGTATCTGTGCACTCACTGATAAGAGATATATCTGTTATGGATCTGTTTAACATCTGTATTTTTCAATTTCAAAGTCAAGATAAACAAATATTTCAATTTCTTCCGTGACGAGGAAAGAGAGTATGAGATGTGAAGCCTACAAGCGTCGAGTTGTCCGTGATAAATCATATCGTGTAATTAACCGAGCAGAGCTCGAAGCCGTTTCACAACAGGATTCTTGAATGAATAATTTATCATCCGAGAACTGGCAAGTCAAGCCCGTTAACTTTTTAGGGATTCACTGCGCTCTCCCGCTGAAACAAAATACTCACACATCTGCGAGCAGTCCACACTCGCGACGTCATTCAACATGGCGTATGGACGCCTTCTGTCAAAAGCGATTGCCCACATATGGAGATAAAAGGTGTTCGAAAAGCAACGAACGCCGATGTTCTTCAAATGATTCGAAAGAGAAAAACGCATCCAACATTTATGAAACATAGTGTGTATCCAAAAATATTTGGTCGCCCCGCAAAAATAATTGCATAAAAAAAAATATTGAGATCTGACAGTCATGTTAGGAATAAGCTATCATTCTACTATGGTTCTGTTATATACCATTTTCAAGCGTGAATTTCACTCTATTCATTTAAGTTGAATGTATTCTCTCCACTATTTTCTGGTTTATTTGAGGCTGTCAAAACGAAGTGGGAAAAAGGGCAAATTCTAGTGATTTTATTGTATGATTTCAATTGGACGTTAAACAGTGGAAACTGCTCACATTATAAACCAATTATTTGGCCACAAGAGTGTCAACTAAGGTACAACTTGACATTGATTCCCAAAATAATGAAATGGAGACAAGAGCCTTGGATATGTGGATATCTTTCTGTGATTGATGACATCCCATTGGGAGTTATTATTAAGATGGACGTTCGGATATCAACTCGGAAGGTTGCACAGGAACCATACGTTGACCATAAAAAGATTTGAACGACATTTCAAGTAAATTGGAAAAGCAAAATGTCACGCGAATGACCTAGGAAGAAGAAAAAAGCTCAAATGTCACGCAAACTAAGTTACGAAACTCTCAATTACCCAGCTCACTCGTCAAAACTCTCTCCGATCAAGTGCTACTTTTTCAAGCATTTAAGCCCTTTCCTGCAAGGGATGGTCTTCAACAACCAAACAGTAGCCCCAAAAATCCTCTGAAAAATTAATTGGTTCTAGGACCCCGGAATTTGATGTCCCCAGAATAAATTCCAGAGTTTTAGTTGGCAAACATGTGTAGATTCTGAAGGTTCTTATTTTGATTGATAACTTTTATTCTAAATTGGAAGAGACTGCTTCAAAATTGATCGTGTAAAACCACGTTCATTTTTGAACCAGCTTAATTTGTATTTTTTGCCAACCCAAAAGGTTGGAATATTACAGTAGATTGACTGTAGGTTGGGAACTCCCATGCATACATGTGGATAGCTCTGAAGATATTCCATTTCCCTCGGCACTTCCATTTTTGGTCGTCTCAGGTATCACCTTTAGGACAAGTTATGCCAACTTCATACAATGTATCAATCCATAAAGGTTTGATTACTCACTCAACAGAAGGCGTCACGTGACCAACCTCTTTCACAACAAGCCATGTTCATGGTGATCAATTGAGAATTTGAAAAAAAGGGGTGATCAATGAATAAGTTACTTCTCTTATATTTTGTCGGATCACTGAAAAGTACAACAACAACAAACAAACAGACAAACAAACAAACAAGCGTGAATGCTACTGGATACAAAATAAGGGACAACGTCAGCGAAAATTTATATTGTAAATTTGTTACAATATGAAGGCTGATGAGCACGGTCTAATTGAATGCTTAA
This sequence comes from Thysanoteuthis rhombus, assembly GCA_963457665.1. Taxonomy (NCBI): domain Eukaryota; kingdom Metazoa; phylum Mollusca; class Cephalopoda; order Oegopsida; family Thysanoteuthidae; genus Thysanoteuthis; species Thysanoteuthis major. The sequence continues at coordinate 20,122,490 of OY735238.1, read as the reverse complement.
TTTTTATTCTAAAATGTCTGATTTTATTTTTCCAATGATACTTTTGTTAAAGATTCGTTTACATGAGCATATACCATAAATACTTCTTTACTCGGTCATAGATACATTGTTTACTTATTTATAGTCATGTGTGTGCGCAAAAGTTTTAGTGTAACCCTTTTCATCTGACAAAGGGATGTTAGAAACGTCAAGCAAATTCATCATGACCAAGAGAAGAGATAAAGTGTGGTCCCTTGGAACCCTCACATAAAGATAGCCATTAACAGCCACTTAATTGAAAAAAAATAGGAGAAAGAAAGTGAAAAGGGAACGTACAAAAGGAATCTAAACGCAGAAGTAAAAAAGATATATAGAGTTTAGTAGCGTGATAAATGAAAGGTGGGTAACAGGATAAAGGGCTGATTATCATTCAGTTTCATGATTAGGTAGAAGAAGAGGGTATAAGTTAATTTAGTGAAAAGAGATACTGATAGATATTTTACTCTATCTTAGTGGGGACTTTGTTTGGTTTTTCAAGCGAAGAGTACGATATATATTTCCAGTCGGTCAAAGAAAAAGAGAAATCATAATTCTTGCCTCTTTCGTTCTTTCCTTTGGTGCAAACGAGGGCAAGTACAAAATAAAACGCATAACAACAAAAAAAGTAACCTCTTCCTTACAACCTATTTTGGGTGAATTTCCAAAATAAAAAGTTATTTCTATACATACCATCGAGTAAAATATTTCAAGTTTCAGCCCCCTTGCTCCATTGATATGATTTGTACGCGTGATACGTAGCAAGACGGCCAGCCAGAGTCGATCTAAAACTAAAAAAACCCTGGTTGATAGCTTCGGATCTTAACAAAACGTAATATGTATCCATCCATGTGACACAGGATCGGGTTTAAATTTTGGATGTAAGAATAGGTGGCACCTCAAGATATCAATCTACTTTGGTACCATTTTCTTGCAAGGACGTCTCAGGCATCATTTTAAATGATGTATCCGTACAACCAATGTATACCCCCTCCCCCGATATTCACCTATGAAGCTGAAACATGGAACTTACCAAAAGATTGACCTTCAAGTTGAGAACTATGCAATTTGCACGAGGGAGAATCATGCTAAGCAGCACATGGAGACATCACAAGATAGCACGGTATATCAGAAAAAAAACAGAGGTTCAATTACAAAAGTCTCTCAATATGGCAAGGGGCTGGTCATATTGCGATAATGGCAGATCACGACTCATAACGTGGATCCTAAGTGATCCTATGCAAATCTGTGACCGACAGAAAATAAGATTAGAACGTACTGGCTCAAAGAAATTCAGGATAGAGAGGTGTAGTGAATCTTTGGGAAGATTTGAATCCAACGACAGGCGCTAAAACGTTGCTTCTGCCGATGAAACAGCAGCCCTAGAACTCGGAGTTAGATTTTTAGGAACCGCTTCTTTATTGCATATTCTTCCCATAATGAAAAAGAAAATACTCATTCGCCCTTCATTTATCCCCGTAGTTTCATTCACTTCCCAAATAGTTTCATTCATAGTGTATCATTCACAAAGTTTTCCATATAATGTACGTCGTTTCTCCATTGGTTTGTCAGTTTTACGCTTCCAATACTTTCAATAATATCCCGGTAATTACCACATCCTTAGAGAAGATTTTAAAAGAATCCGGGTATTTTTTTTCATCTTTTAAGAAATGTTTATGGCACTTCCCTTTCTTGTAGTAGCGAATATCACGCTACGAAACTAAATGATTGGATGACTAAGTCCACTCAAATTCATGTACCTGGACATTTAAGGGGCAGGGGCACTGGTTTAGGTAAAAAACTGCACGAATTCAAAGATCACTCCTTCCAGTTTTTCAAATCTGAATCTTTTGTTTGTCCAACTGAACATTTCCCGAAATGACTTGGAAATTTCTCGGTGGTATATCTTTTTTTCCTCCTTTTCAGACCAGTCAGGAAAGATCCTGTTCAAATTCAGATCTCTGGTAGCCGTCACGAATTTCCAAGTGTCCTCTACGAATTAATAATTCCTTTTCAGTGTTTTTTTTACCCCTTTAAGTCAATTACATAAGAATGCAAAAAAGACTCACGAATGATCCTCACCACCAACCATTGGGCTATATATTCTCTTCTCTTTATGTTACAGCCCTTGCCACCGCTTTTACTTGGCAGTCCCTCTCTTTAAATACAGATAGTATATCTGAAAAAGAATGTTGACAGGATCGAACGAGACGTTATTTGAACAAGAGAAGATAAGAAAAAACAATTAGTTCAATTGTTTAAGAAACAATTTGAATGTTAATGATTCTCCTCAAAATTATAGCCCAGGGTCGCCAAAGTTGTCGTATTGACCGGTTGAGATCGATGCAACTATCTGAGGGGTCGATATATGCTTTGGGTCAAAATGGCATACGATAATTGCAGGGTGGGTGGGTCTATTGAATGCAGGACATACTGCACCAATTAGATCCCTCAACAAGATCTGCATAATTAGATTAAAAAATAACCGAAGAAATAGTACAATATGAAAGGAAAGAAAGTACTGGAGGAAGTAAGTCCTTCTTTTGTATTATTTTTCCCCACTTATGCGATTTACTGATTTATCATAATTATCTATCATTCTATATACGTACTAGTTGGATACGCAAAAAAAGGGCGTCTCATTCGGTTATCGTGTAGATGTTTTTGTGTAGACATGAGGTGATGCGACATATTGTCGTTATTGTTCGTTAGTGGTCGTATTTGTTAGTGGATTTGCCGAAGCAGCTGCATTTGATGGTGTTGTTGGATCCGTGTAGTATAGTGTCAAAGAAAGGTTGTTTGTTATTAGATTTTTTTCTAGAATGAATTCAATAGATGATTCCAGTTTGTTTTATTTAGCTACAATGTTGTTTAGATCTGTGAGTTGCAGGTAGGGGGTTAGGGCATCGCCTATATTGTGAAATTAGGAGGCTCTTTTGAGAACGATGTGTATAAAGGGACCTGATTCTAAAAAAAATCAAGAGAAAGACAAGCTGAAATTCCACTTATCGGGGATCCCATAGGCGAAGCACAGATTTGAAATTCCAGTTAAAGCTGAAGAAGCATTGATTCGTTATAAATGTACATATTTCTACGATTTTGTTCGTGGGTAACGTTAGTTTTAATTTTGGCTTTTTTTTGGGGGGGGGTGCAATTTATTCCTGAAATAATCGGACGTAAGGGGATGTTGGGTTTGTGGGGTTCGAGTAAGCTGTAAAGTTTGGGTAGTGTCATGTGGTTTTCTATGAGTTTGGTCCATTTTTTGCAATATAGTATAATAATAATAATGAATTGTTGAATTTGTTTGCTATTCTTTGCATGAAGATCTGTTGAAGTCGTTCTTTTTAGTGACAATGTTAGTAATGTTTGTTTTGGGGATGCCAGTGGTGAATTTCACTCTGAAACTGAGCATTTCCGGTTCGGTGGATTTTAGTAGTCTTTTGGATGTATTGGGAACGAGGTTTTTTGCGTCTGATGTTTTTCTATCCGCTGATCTTGCATTGAGTTTCGAGTTTGCATTATAATCTAATAACTTGTGTGTTACTGGGTTTAAGTGTTTCTTGTTTCAATGTGTTGTTTTCTGTGTTTGTGCGGGGTTTTTGGTGACTTAGTTTTTTTAGCTTTATCCCTGCCCAGTTTAAAATTACTATTTGTTTTTGTCTTAGTGCGTTGGCTAAGCTGGAAATACTCATTGTCACCGTCACCTCCACAACTATCAAAGATTTGGTAAACAACCCCTAACATAACCCCCACCGGAAGTTGGCGTTTATGCAAATTTGCACAAGGACTGTGATTAGATCTACATCGGAGGGATATTGACACCTTTCGAGAAACGGATATATGAACCCAGAAGAGTCCTTAAATTGGATGGCAAGACAATCGCCCAGGTCAAAACCAACACAATAACGATTTCAACTTTAACCGAGCCAATCTCGTCAAAGACATACATAAATCATCGAAATGCAGATATATTGAAGCAACTTTTATATCCCAATATATTACAATAACACAAAGGTACGGACATTCCCAGATTGTGAATCCTCAAAGTACGTTGATTTTGAAATAGAATCATATAAATACAAGACATGACATCATTAACATACAAGGAATTGGCTAACACCCAATATTCTATTTAGTGTATTTATCTATACTATTCAGTATAAGCGCAAACGTGTCACTCCTTTTGGAAACGAAAAAGAAGACTTGCCCACTATCAATCAGAAATATTAAAAACAAGACACCTTACTTCCACCAATCCTCATCTACATCAAAACCTATCCATTAGATCCTAGACACTACCTCTCAATTCTATTAGGAAAAAAGCCAATAAAATTTTCTTGAAACTTTCATATCTATCCTGAGCCCCTCCTCTCACTGCTTAATTTTGTCCGAGACCATCCTGATACCCACATACACACACAGCCTGACCTCTCTTCTGAAAGACCCTTCTTATTCCAGACATAACTTGACTCTCATTACACAAATCCAACTCATTCTAAACAGCCACAGCATAGAAATATCCCCATTCATCACCTCAATATCAAACACGTAAACAGCATACAATTTTTGCATACCACTGCAAGGTTCTCTGAAAAAGATGTTTGGCAACCGTCGAAATGCATCGAAACATGCTCACTTGATAATAGATATTTTCGAAGCGTAACACCTACTTTTTTCTTAAATTCTTTCTTTCTCACCTTCCAGTCGCCACTTTCATCATCACCCAAATACATACACCTTTTATTAATGTCATTAAAGCTTTTTTGGGAAACGTTCCAACTTGATGGTCCGAGATCTTTTGACCAACACCAGTCTGTTTAAATATGTAGCTGAAACTGATGCAATGCGTAGACGATGTTATCTGCATGCGTGGTCACTATGTTTAAATGAAGGACTTTTGTCTCAGTATACTCTTTATATATATATATATATATATATATATATATATATATATATATATATTAAAAGATAAAGAAATAAAACTTGGACCTTATCAATCTAATTTCATAATGAGATGTGTTACTCATACGTCGCAATACAGCATCAATTCTTTTACTAGACTATGAGTACATCTTAAACATCGGTTTTCACCATGATTAGTCATCGAGCACTCTTACAGACAATTTTGGGAAAAGTTGTCTCTACCAAAATGATATACATTTTGAAACCCCCGGTTACAACTGATGATCCCAACAAGATACAATTCATACATTGTACAATAATAGCAAAGTATAGGGGAACATGGAAAAAGGTTACTGAAATGACACAAAAAATCTTTTGAAAAAGTTTTCTGACGCTTAGAGTTTAAAGCTGTAAAGCTCTCTAGACAATATACACACACACATACACACACACACACACACACACACACACATATATATATATATATATATATATATATATATATATATATATATATATATTATTAAACAAAAAGACTGTTTATGTCCGATAGAATGTGAAAATCATAAAGTCATTTGTGTATGAACAACATTCCATCTGGCACCGTTGTTAACAGAGTAGCAAATTGAACAACCTTGGACCACATAAATGAATAAGGAAATTGAGCTTCAAGAACTGAACAAGATAAGCGGTCCAACAAAGCACATATATTGCTTACCTCTCTATTCTGCAATCATAAGCTTACAGTTACACACACACACACACACAAACACACAAACACACAAACACACACACACACACACACACACATATATATATATATATATATATATATATAAGTATAGATATTGAATGGGAATTAGGGGTCCAATCTTGAATTATAGTCTTATCATTAATAAAATACTCCTCAAGAATGCTCAAAATGCATTTTTCCCTGAAACCTTTTAATTCATAGAAAAGTCTTCTTCGCTTTTGAGCCCTGAAGGGGTCGGTTTCCCACCCACTGTACGCCCCTATGAATATATAGAATAAAAACATGTGTGTATGGACAAAAGGTAAGTTCTACTTTGGTGTTATAGATATATTGTAATTATCCTCCCTCTGATACCTTTTTAAAACATTTTTTCTCAAAGCATTTTGTTTCAAGAATTGACACCATATCCAACGAGTAGTCATGCCAAATTTGTCTTGGCTGCACCCATGTTCAGCAACTTTTTTTATAGGTTGAAAGACAAACACGTACTCACACAAGCAGCTTTAACATATATATTCAAGATACTCTGGATTTTATATTGTTTTGTGAGATTTCGAACGTTACAGGGTGCGATATTGGTGGGTTCAATGATTTTTTTGTGGCCCTGCTTCGGGGTAGAGTGAGTGATCTAAGATTCCACGAAAAGGTCAGCAGTCTAAAAAAGTTTGGCAACCACTATTATAGACAATATCTTTGGAAAACGTCGAACAAATTTTGGCAAAATATTTTCTTAGTAATTCTGGGCTGATAAAAAGTAGAACAGTAGCTGCCTGGGACAACGAATCTCCATGGAATCCTGAAAAGAAGATGAAATCAAGCGAAGAATCGTTGTAAGATGGCAAGGTTTCGGTTGGGCAAGCTTAACCTTCAAACAAGAAAATCAAATTAGTCCTAAAAAAACGGTATACAACAAATACATCCCTACGATAGTCACCTATGAAATTGAACATTGAATTAAAACAAAATACTGGCCCTCAAACTGAAAGAATCATGCTCAACATCACATGGAGAGATCACAAGCCAGCACAATATATTACAGAGAAAACAGAAGTCTGAGATATCATATAACCCATTAGAGAATTTGAACGGGCTTGTCATGTTGAAAGAATGTCAGAAAACCACTAGACATCACGACTTGGATCCTTAGAAATCACATGCAAAACTGTGGCTGGCAAAATATAAGATGGCGAAATTAACTTGACAAGTTCAGAAAATAATGGCTCTGCAACGCCCCTGATAGAGATGCTTGGCTAAAAGGCTGCTGCTACTACTTAATTCTGGAGATTACCTTCATAATAAACGAGGCTCTATTATATAAAATTATAAAATGTGGCCTTTAGTGCAGATAGATTTAAACAAATAATACCTTTTTTGCACGTAAATCCGAACTTGATTTAGATTGAGAGGGATTTTTCTGCTTTTCTGTTGTAGAAATATTCATTGTGTTTTTTTCCGGTGTAGACTTGCCAGACAATAACTTAGGCTTCATATATTTTGCCATGATTTATAGATAAACTGAATTGACTTATGAATTATCCGTACGAAATGGCGTTCTGAGCCAATGAAACGGAAGTTTTATGAAACACGATGTAATTTTCTTCTTTATTTTCTATTTCTACTGAATTTGTGTATTATTTTTTTGGAGTAGTAAAAATCACTTATACTTCGTTATGATTTCGATCAAGTAAATCATTGGACGACTACAGTTGTGGCGGTAGGTTTCATCCATTTTTATATGAACATGTGGGTTGATTTATGTATTCGTGTGTTTCAGTGCTCCTGGCCATACCGTTTTTTTTTCAACAGATTTTATAATTCTCATCGATACTACAGTACACACTACAAATGTGTTTCTTATTTTGTGGGAAAAAAAGATTTGTGTCACCTTTTAGGGGCCTTATTTTAACGGGTTAATTGACATCTAGATTTTACAGAATGTACATGTTTCTAGATAGTTTTGGACTTTATTTTAAGTGTCTTACAATGTAAAACGCCTGTGATGTCATGAATAGAATTTATTCTGATCGTTTTTTATTCTTCAATGGGATTTTTTACATATACATTTTTTACTTTTACATTTACGCTACGTTTCTTCAATTATTGACTGTGATAGCGATTTTTTTGTTTGAAAAAAAGAAAAAGAAAAGAGAATTCTATAGACTAGACCAAACAACTACCAGTTAGGGTGGATGAAATTACAGTCAAATAGAATAATCAAAACAGTTCTGATTAGTTACTCAATAGAAAATGTTGCGTCGCCATCATCCCTTGACAGCATGCTGCATTGGGGACGATCAATTAAAATATTGATAAGACAGATGATCAATGAATAAGTTATCTTGACTTTAGTTGGGTTGGTGTCCTTGAAACAGGATTTTCAAAAAGAAGCATGGCCCAACTAAAGGATCAATTTACTATAAATTTACATTGCAAAAAACAACAACAAAGACCTCTTTATAGATATCATAAGGAGTGAATGTTGAGAATTTTTAGCCATCTAGCTCCATTGGTGCGACTTGTATGTGTGATAAATGCATGCATAGCCAGCCAGCCAGCCAGCCAGACGTGCAACAACACTGAAGAAACCGACCTTGACAGCTTTAGTGGCAATTTTGGTAGACAGTTTCTGATATGAAGATACTTATATATCAGTAAATGGAACGAGTTAAATTCAATTTGTTTTTATAAAGTGATATTAATGACCTTCAAAGTCTTCTTATATGTATTTGAATGTAATTGAAATGAAATTTAATCTTTCTGTATAAGATGAATTTCCCAGGCTCAGAATGGTCTTGGTGGCCCTCCTCTGTACTCTGCCTATGACATCCGAATCGTATTTCATGGGAGGAGACCATGTGCCAGAAGCAAACTTCAGATGGGGACGTACCAGAGATTCATAAAGTAGAAAGAAGCCCTCTTCATCGATGTTCATAAATTATCCGAGGAAAATGATCAATGTACGCTTATGTACGCTTAGCATAAAATGAGTCATTCTTTCATTCACAGCCAGGTCCTTATCTTTTAACGAAACCCAAGGACCCAGTTTTCTCCTTCCTCCTCTCCTGTCGTCTCGTTGAATGATATAAAATCCTTACTTGCATTTCGAATAAGCAGTTTTTTCTACAGTATCAGCCAGATTCATCCGGAAACGCAGACATAGAAGAAGCATTCATATTAGTATGAATTTACATTGTAAATGGAAACCCTCCAAAAAGATATTTTAAGGTGGATTGATAGAAAAAAAAACAACAAAAAAAACAAATAAAAACCTACCTAGAGACATGTGAAGAAAGAGAAGTTCATGTGGTCATGTTTAGACTTTTCGTTAATTATGATCAAAATATACAAACCAGGGAATATGATCGGTATCAGAATATATTGTGAAGTATTTTAAAAGATTTAAATTTGAAGCCCAGATGATTTTTGATACAATTCAAAGATGGTGGTCCCTATTAGAATTTAACCAACGTAACGTAAATATGCAATTTGCATTTAACTGAAGAGTGTTTGTCAGAATTTTCTCCCAAGTCTCATTGTGGAAAAGGGAAGAGGTTATAAAAAGGTAGGCCTGGGCATGTCAATGGAGAATGTCTTGGAAAATCACAAGAAAAAATAAATAGCTTGATGCATATCAGATTTTAAATTTAAATGTAGGATTGAATAAAATTTAATTTGACATTGGATTTAAGTTTGAATCGTGATGGCTAAGTAGATTTATCCTCCTTGTAAGATTATTTCAATCAGAAATGCATTTTCCTTCCGATCGGATTTAATCCATATTTAGTTTTTACATAGACGCATCCCAAATTGGAGCCTCTTGTACTTAAAGGAGGAATTTTGAAAATTTTGTTATTTTGTATCCTCTTATAGGAATTTCGATTTCCTCTCGAATGGTATATGAAATGAGGTATTTAACAAAGATATCTTATGCCTGGCGCCGTTTATACGTTGGTATAAAATGCTGAGTGATACTGGCAGACACCGGTGGCATTATTGTTTTTATTAAAACATTTGTTCATATCATGTAAATATTGCATATTGTTTAAAGATTTAATGTAATGTATTGTATTCAAAATAAAAATAATACGAATATCTTGTATAATTTAGAAAAATAAAAGTATAATCATGGGTGAGATTTTTCGGTGATTAGTTTTAACCTCGATTTTTACATAACTATATTATTCAAATTTAGGCAAGTTCTCCTCTTTTATTTATGGAACGGTTTTCATGAAACAAACGTAATTTTTGAGCAAAATGTATCGGCAAAACACTTTTAAGGGATACTTATGTAATTTCTTTTCTCGAAAATTTTGGAAAAATTGAAAATTTTGATGTTTAATTTTTTGGGTAGGAAAGTTTGTGTAATAGATTTTTTTTGCTTTACAAGAAAAAAAAATTCTCTCCAGAAGAATAAACTACATGTATCAAAATTTCAAATCCCTATCTTTTACAGAAATTCAAAATAGGCTCACCTGAAAATACCTTAAATTCACCAAAATAAAAAACTAAAAAAACTAAAATAAATATGGTCCAAAATTAATGAAAATTGTTTTTAAAGTACGTGAACATTATGAAAACATAATTACAGGTAGCTAGGACAGAAAGATCCATCTGGAGATAGGGGATAGCCCTGCTGCCCCCAAAATGAATTTCTATCACTCATCTAAAATACTCTTAAAGACGTGGGGATACCTGGTATAATGAGGCATGTACCAATAAACAATTCTTCGATATCATTTGATTTTAAAGTTTGAGGGTATTGAGATTAGTATGTATAGAGTTATAATCAGCCTGAAAGTCAGAAAAGTATACTATTCAATTTAAAAATATCTTGGGATCAGTATCACTCTTAGCACACCAAGATTGACAGCGGAACATTTGATCTGATACTGGATGACGTCAGTTGTATTCAAAGATTAGTTTCATAAATATATAGACCCGTTGAAAATACTTGAAATTCAAATAAGTATAAGTAACACTAGATAACAGGATTATTGAAAGAATGAGACTTTGACACATCGTGCTAAATTGGTTTCCCATCACGGGGTTCATATCTGATCAAAACGAATATTCGATAGGAGATATAAGAAAATTCGTTGCGCTTCAAATCTGTGAAGTTCTTTGTTACCTCCGTAAATTTATCACTATTGACAAAGGATTGAAAGGACAATATATATATATATATATATATATATATATATATATATATATATATATATATATATATATATATATATATATATATATATATATATATATATATATTATATATATATATATATATATATATATATATATATATATTTATATATATATATATATATATATATATATATATATATATATATATATATATATATATATATAATAAATTCCTTTAGTTCTTTCTGGCGGTAAATAACTTTCTAAACTACCCTTTTTTCTATGTTTTTTATATTCGACTTTTTCATGTGATTTGATTGTGTGCACACTTGTTCTTTTACGGTAGGTGACTTTTGTCAGTAATGCATTTATTAATTTTCAAAAAAGCTTCTTTTTTCTGGTGATAAATAAGTTTTAAAACTTTGATGTTTCTTCTTATTCGAATTCTGTATTGAAAGTTTAACTCACTATCGCAGACATCTATGTTTTGTTCATGTTTTTAAAATGGCTTACGTTTGAATGACGTCATACAATATCAACCCAGTTGTGTTCGTTTACAAAACGATCAATATTATGGGTACGAAAAGTGAAATTGATCCATATTGTCCTTATAGACATTTAAGCTTCGTCCCCATAGTTGACAAACCTAGGAAATATTAGATGAGAAAATTGCACAGTACAAAGATTTAAGTTCCACAGTATTCATGTAGTGTCTGGCTTTACACAATATGACGTGGCCAATGATCGACCTAGGTTATCTCCCCTGAGCAGAACCCTCTTGTAAAACCGTACTATAAGTAACGTCTAATTTTTGGTGTAGTTCAGAACTCAATTAACGTAAAAGCAGAATGAAGCTTCCCAAGTTCCATTCCACGGATCTTGCTTTTCATTACAGATTTCACGATTGAATCTACCATTTGAGGGTTTCATCAAGGTAGATTCAAACATAAGAACCTCTTATACATTTTCTTTTCTATCTTTATACCAGCCAGTTTTTCTCGAAGTTTATGAAAAATATTTCAGTTTTATCGCATTTGAATGAGATAAAGCAAATAATTGTGCTGTTGGCTTTACATTTGTAGTACGAGCAAAGGTCATCAGGGGGGCCGATGCAGCTTCTTCACTGAAGCCTACTTGATCGATAGAACAAGACGTTTTTTTAAGTCACTCAATAGATACCATCACATTACCAACGTCTTTTGGCGATATGCCGTTTTGGGGATTATCAATTAAACTACTCCAAATAGGGGTGATCAATGAATAAGTTACTTTTTTTCCCTTTTTTGGAAGAGGGTAATGATCCCCAAAAAAACTGAATTAAAAGAAGGCCCGTTTCGTCAACATATGAAAAAGAATAAATATTGAAAATTTCAGCCCTCTACCTCGTGATACATACATACACAACCAGCCAGCCAGCCAGCCAGCCAGCCAGCCAAACCAACTTAAAACCAAAAGAGAACTATTTAGACAGTTTTGAAGATAGTTTTGATTTATAGTTTCTAACAAAGGCTATGTTATATAAAGCGTCTAGATATAGCTGGTATTTTGTCCAACATTCCTGATAAAAATCTACAATGATCGAATATCTTGCTATCGAAAACTATCAGTAAGTTTCAATTATACTAAGTGTTCAATTACTTATCAATAATCTGTTGTGGGCATTAGTCGATGATTATTTTATTTGATAAGTGGGCTTCAAATGAGTGGGTATAACATTTCTAGTTATAAAGTCAGCTGGGAATTGAATAGTTTAGCTGGATTCAGCTAATTTCAAATACAGTTTTAGCTATCAATAACAAACTTGGTAACCCTGTTCGTAAGGTTGCTTATCTGAGTTTGTCGAGAAGAAATTTGTTATTACTAACAAGGAACTAAATTTATGACTTTTTCCGATGGCCTTTTCACCATGACATTTTATCCAGTCATCAGAAAATCCCAAAAGTTTTGATGTACTGAGAAAGGAGCTGGTTATCCCCAACATCAAACACCAGTCACTTGAAAAGAATTAATAATGGCTATAAGCATAAATCATCATAATCATCATCATCAGTTTTTTTAACATCTGTCAATATACTTGGACTTTCCCAAGGATCTACCACAATTCTCTATCATGGGCGTCGCGGAGCCAGTATTTTCTGAATTTGTCTAGTTCATCTCTCCATCTTGTATTTCAGCGGCCTTGGTTTTGCATGTGGTCTCTGGGGATTCATGTTGTGAGTCGTGATGTCCATTGGTTGTCTTTCATTCTCGCAACATGACCAGCCCATTGCCATTTGAGTTTTCTAATGGATTCTATGATGTATCTGACCCCAGTTTTCTTTCTGATATATTGTGCTGTCTTGTGAACTACTATGATAGTTATCTGCATTTTCTATTTCTTAACTACACACTACTTCTCCTGATAATAATTATTATGATGATGGTGATGATGATGGTGATAATAGTAAATATGTAACAAAGACGAAATATCTAATTCCAGAGATGGCTGACGTTTTATCCAGCATATTTATAGAGGTCGAAAGGACCCTTTGAAAAGATTCCCCGTAGCTGCAACCTCAGACATAACTTTTATATGATATTAAAAACGGTCAACAACTGTGACTTTATAACTGTTTTAACCTCAAATTAGATTGCATGTGGGGACATTCCGTCCTCGGGCTCCAACGCTGACAGCCTCTCGTTTCAGCTCTCTGAAACATTGCCACTCGCGACATCCATCTGAAGTAGACGATAGGGTGCAACGTCCGAGACATTGTATTCAGAAGATGAACTGTGATGTGGACAACAGACCGTAAACATTGATTTATATTGAGAGTTCAATGGCGATACTTCATCTTGAAATTCAAACAGAAATTATGTCTAGAAATAATTAAGACATTGAAAAGCAATAGTTTTCATGTATTAGCAAGTAGAAATATCCATTATTAGTGATTATTGCCAAACAAAGGGAAGACAAGTATTTTAATAATTGATCACCCCTTTTTCTAATCTTTTAATACCCAAAAGACTGTTGTCATGGGACAGTTTCTTTTGAGTAACTAACCGGACTGGAATAACAATCTTTTCGACTTTCTGTTCTTCCTCTTTTATCAGAGGACGTCGTCATTTTGTTTTGCCAATACAATGCTCAACACAATAAACAACAGGTCTGGTTAGTCACTCAATAGAAACCAAAGATATTTATCAACATGTCGTTTTGGGAATGATCAATTAAGAATTTGGGAAAAAGGTTTGATCAATAAATAGGTTAGTCCTCTCACCCTTTGTTGGGCCGTGATCACTGGAAAGAAAAGCGTAAATGCTGCCGGACACAAACTAAGGGGCGGAATTAGAATAAACTTAGATTGTAAATTGAATCCGAAACTAAAAAAGATATTGGGGATAGGGAGCAGATTTAAAACCAAAAACAAAACGGTTTTTCCTCTAAACATAATGGGGATTATTTTTTGAATTTTTAGCCCTCTAGCTCGATTGCTGCAGCCTATAAACACGATGCATAGATAGCCAGCCAATCAGAATCACTTACAAACTGACGAAACCTATGTTTGTTTCCATTTCGGTTGACGGTTTTAATCGAGTGATAACAAAGCTTGGCATATTTTGCCGGCGGCAATGGGAAATAAAACAAAAAAATAAAATTGATAACGAAGAAAAAAAGGCAAAAAAATGAAGGAAAAAACTTTCAGATGCAATATTTCATGCCAGAAAGCTTAAAGGGAGAATCACAAGGAAGATGTAATATTCATTTTAATCGCTGTAGGTGCAGTCGCCGGTTCTTTATAATAAAATTGCATTGCGCATGCGTCAAAGGAAGTTACCTGGTTATCCGACAGTTTTATACTTCTTGTCAATTTTGTTTTAGGAATATAAACGATTTGGGTGCGCGTTTCTCTACTCATTAATTGACTTAGCTATCTATCTATCTATGTATCCATCCATCCATCCATCCATCTATCTATCTATCTATCTATTTACATAGCTATTGAGTTGGTGCAAAAACAAATGCGTTATCACGATCAACTTCTCTGCAGTATATGTTGGTTAAAAATACAAGTTATAAATCGAAATAAAAACCTTCAGAATTTACACATTTTTGCTAACGAGAAACAAGTCCACTTATTCTGGAATCATAAGCTTCTGGGGTCCTGGAACCAATGAAAACTCGAAGGCTCTTTGAGTTGATGCCGAATATCAGACAACCTGTTTTGATATTCTATTTGACATATAGTAATGGAAATAATAATGTAACACTTCTCTTTCTCTCTCTTTCTCTCTCTCTTTGTCTCTCTCTCTCTCACACACATGTATATATAGCCTATGAATTTAAGAGATTTGCTTAAGAGTCTCAGCCAGGTGCTCTCACTGTTCATTTTATATGTAAACTTTGGGGAAAAAAATTCGACGTTGGAAAGCCATAATTCACCAGATGACAGTCCACCGGTCTTTCCATACAGGACTACCTGCTGTAAAAAGTACTCAACATAACCCCAGGTATTTTTTTTGTATGTGGGGGGTATATCTGTGAGCCTACCTGTGAACCTATAGGCTGCTTCTTAGTAAGTTAGATTTTGAAAATCATCCCCAAAAATGCTTATAGGATATCTACATTGAAACAGGCCGTAGGCATAAAGATTCTGATTGACTAATGGCTTTACAGCCATTGCCAAAGAGTGAGGAGTTGCTTTGATAGTTTTTAGGGGTGAGAGAATAAGAAGGAGAACATAATTTAGTTTCGACAGTTTTTTTCTCCCTTCTTCAAAGCCTCCGAATATTTCTATGCAAGAATCAATCTCTCTCTAACTGCCCCCCTCTCTGAGAACTCTAGCTCCTCTTCTCCCTTCACTTCAGGAGCGTAATATTTTTTGTCTATTGCTGTTAATATCGACTCCTGCTTTGAATAAGACTCATTTCTGTTAGAAAAATGTATCTACATTGAAAGCAAGCAAAGTATTAGAAACAAGAACAGTTAATAACGATATTCCTTCAAAGAAAGAGATTTAAAAATGATTATTGAATGAACACATTTAAACATTGGAACCTATGTATATCTTGATATTCACTTTCGATTATAAAAATGCTCACATTTTGTAAATGTTATGTGTGGAATTTGAATATAAAATTTCGTCAAGTCTCATAACATCTGTGAATTAATTTTGATATATCTCATCTCCAAAAAGTTTGATTCGTTTCCTTTTTGCTTTTAGTCTTGGAAATAATCTATCTTGTCGATTGTAAGGTAATAATCGTCCAATTGATATCGATAGCGGCGCAGAAATTGTAGAAATTAACAATTTAGTTTATTCAAAATAACAATTTCATATCATTCAATTTTTATTTATTCTAACTGACCAGACAAAATACCTACCCAAACAGGTGGTGAAAATTGATGTCCTGAAAAAAGAAGTTATAAGAGATCGATGGGAATCAGATAGCATTTAATTTGAAAAAAGAGAGATAATTACAGGAAGAAAAATAGAAGTAAATATATCAATTCAAATTACTAGACTGATTACCCTGCCGTAACAGGTGAAGTAATTTGATGTCTGAAAAATGAATCTTTAAAATAGAAAAAAAAATGGAAATCCGATGACATTTTGAACAAATAAAGAGAGGGAAGAGAAGTGAGAATGAAGCCTCAAAGAAAGATTTCAATTAATCCTGAAAGGAGAAGTAATTAATATTAACAAACGATTAATATTTCGATTCTAAAACCTGAATGCAACCGAGGCGAAAGAAATTACTGAGAATTGAAAAGAAATTAAGTAAACTATAGAAATAATGAACAAATCATGTGGGCGTCTGTATACAAAGATACGTAGTCAAAATTAGTACATTACAGCAAATTCATCTTTAAAGGTCACAAAAATCCCACTCGTTCTAAAAAGAAGGGTATACAACTTTTGCATCCCCCCGATTGTCATCTATTGAACTGAAACATCTAACCAAAAGATTGACCCTCAGACTGAGACCCAGGAAATGTGCACGTGAGAGAATCATACTCAACATCATATGGAGAGACAAAACTGTATATTAAAGAAAATACAAGAGTACAAAATGCCATAAAAACAGTAAAAAAAAAAAAAAACTCAAATGGCAACGGGCTAGTCATGTTGCAAGAATGTCAGACAATTGCTAGACATCACGACTCATAACGTGGATCTCCTGACATCGTATGCGAAATTGTATCCGAAAGAAAGTAAGATGGTGAGACGAACTAGATAAATACAGAAAGTACTGGCTCCGCGGTGCTTGTGATAGAGACGACTGGCGTATCATGGCGAAGGTCTATATCCAACAACAGACGTTATAGGACTGTTCATGATATATATATATATATATTTATATATATATATATGACAGACACTAAAAGGATGATGATGATGATGATGATGATGATGATGATGATGATGATGATAATGATGATGATGATGATGATGATGATGAAACACTACAGAACAATCTGGAAAGATTTGGAAAAATCGGTCGGAAGGAAAATGTGAAAAAAAATAGGTAAAAATAGAAATATTAATTCCAATGAATGGGCCAAGTTAAGCAAAGTAGAAAAAGGTCTGGTTTGTCACTCAATACAGACTGTCACATGACTAACGTCTTTTGGCAGCATGTTGCGTTGGGGTGATCAATGAAAAAATTGAATAACTGGTGATCGGTAAACAAGTTGCTTTTTCTTGCCTTTTGTTCGACCACTGAAAAGTTCAAATTTTCAACGCACAAGCAGACATAAATTAGTGACTGATTTGGCATAAACTTACATTGTAAATTGTACCCCCCATACTAAAAACCTATATAAATGTGATTAGAAAAAACAAAAAGTACGTTGTTTTGAAGCCTAATAATGAGTGAATGATCAAATTTTCAGCCATCTATTTCCACTGGTGCGGCCTGTACGCATGATGAAATACAAATGTCCATAGTAAGCCAGCCATACCAACTTAAAAACTGCAGAAACCTATTTTGATAGATCTAGTGACCGTTTTAGTTTTAGGGTTCTAATGATAAACACAACGTGTGGGCCCAGGTAAACAAAGTACAAATCAGGGAAGATCATCATTGTGGGAAACGTTCGTAAAACAATAAGCAAAAATTCAATGAAGAGTCCGCTGTAAAGTTTAAACCCTATTGCTGCCACGTCACGTGACTCTGAGTGAGATATGATTTCAGGTAAATGACATCTCATCAAGGGACACCATTCTGGCGAGATTCTATTAAATCTGAACCAGTAATCGATTTAAAAAAAATCGATTTCAAACATCACGTTCAAACGCTATCATTATCAGATAAAGTGACCCTGAGTGAAAGGTTCTTTTAGTCAAAAACTAACTTTTCGAGGGACACCTTTCTGTCCAGCTTCGAGTAAATCTGACTTGAAACAGCCGAGGAAAAATACCGTGTCAGACGGACCAATGGGCAGAACCCCTTATAGAGAGGTCAGGATTGCTCTGAAAAGTGGAAATGAGAATTGAACAGATTTGGAAAGATATTAAGTAAATGATAGAAACAGTTGTCACAATATGTGGAACCGAGTTGACGATGGAAATAAGTCGAAAGAGGTCTGGTTAATCACTCAATAGAAACCGTCACGTCTTTAGTTAGTATGCTATGACGGGGGTGATCAATCAAAGTAATTCAAGAAAGCAGTGTTCAACGTAGTGTTCAAGGAATAAATTAATTCTCTTGCCTTTTCAAATTTCCTATAATAAAAGTGGGCATAAACTAATGACCAATTTTAAATAAACTTAAATTGTGAATTGACCCCTCTAAAAACCTATCTATCTATTTTTTAAATACCCCCCCCCAATACAATATAATTATAAATCGGAATTGATATTTAAACAAGGAATCAAAAAGTAAAATACAACTTGAGCTAAACTGGTTTATCATTAAATAAAAACCTTCACGTGATCGATGTATTTTGGCAGCATGCCATGTTAGGGGTGATCAATTAAAACGTTGGGAAGAGGAGTGATCAATGAATGTTACTACGTTCGTCCTTTGTTGAAAAAGTCTGAATTTTCAAAAAAAAAAAACAAAAACAAAACAAAAACAAAAAAAATACATTATGTGGCTGAACGCAAAAATGTATTCTTCTAGACACAACAAGGAGTAAATGTTAAAATTTTCAGCCCTCTAGCTTCATCGGTACAGCCTTTGCGCGAGATACATTCTTGAAAAGCCAAGCTTGAAAACTGAAAAATACCTTTCTTGACTGTTTGTGTGACAGTTTTGGTGTGACGGTTTCTAATTGAGAACAATGGTAAAAATATCAGAAGTTTGAGGTTGATTTTTCCCCTTAAAAAAATGATGGTACAAAAAGACATCAGATAAGCAATTTTAGGTGTGTAAAAACCTACAATTAGAAACTTAAGTGGACTCTAGAACAACGAAGGAAAATTTTGGCCATCGGTGGTAATTTCCCGAAAAACACGATTTGCCAAATTGAGTGGATCCATGGTTTATTGATTTGTGCGTGTTCTCAACGAAGAACATGGAACCAGCTCAGCAGCCACTGGATCGTGGTCCCAATGCACTTTGCAGAAATCGAATGTCCGCCTTTCTACACGCAGTGTCAAGCACGCCAAGTTGAACTATCAAAGTTCATCTTCTCAGAAGAGCGGTCAACCATCGGCCGTCCGTAATACAGAACGCTTACACGATAAGTTGCTGTCACGAAGTACCGGTGGCGTATCTGGTAAAGCGTAGACAATTGCTCGTGTGAAGTCAGCAGCACGTAAGATGTTTCCTGCCTCTCATCTGCTGGGAAGAATATCTTTTTTCTCTCCTGCATCAATTGAACACAGCTCGAAAAAGCAAAGATAACATAAAAAGCCGGGGAAAACTGAGGAACAAACGACTTACTGCTGAAGTAGATACAAGAGGCAAACAATTGAGTAGAGACGGAAGTGTGACTTGCTAATCAACGTATGTACTTATCTGCAATTAGCCAAGCCGCCGTCAAATATGACAGTCTAAAGCAAAAAAGTCGGTCAACACATGAACTTCAGTGAAACGAAAGTCATGTGCTATAATCATGTTGAAAATAAAAACATAACTGTCAAGATAGAAGGTGCAAAACTCAGCAAAGTAGACCATCACATCTACCTAGGACAACAAATCTCCATGAGATCCTCAAAAGAGGAGGAAATCAATCGAAGAATAACTTTGGGATGATAAGCCTTCGGTAGAGCAAGCTCAACTTTCAAAAACCAGATGATCCCAATAATCCTTAAAAGAAGTATACAACGTGCGCATGAAAGAATCATGCTCAACCTTACGTGGAGAGATCACAAGACTGCACAGTATATAAGGAAGAAAACGGGTGTCAGTGGCATCATAGAAACTATTAAAGAATCTCAAATGGAAGTGGGCAGGCCATGTTGCAAGAATGAAAGGAAACCAATGGACATAACGTCTAACAACATGGATCCAAGAAACCAAGGCCGACAGAACACAAGGTGAAGAGATAAACTCGACATTCAGGAAATAATGGCTCCGCGATGCCCATGATAGAGAACTATGGTGAATCCCAGGGAAGGTCTATGTCCAACGACGGTCATTAAAAGACTGATGATGATCATCATCATCATGACTGTGAATATACTCGATAAAAAAAACTGTGTTTGTTTCCATTTCTTGTCGGGGATCATTGAAGAGAATCAACTGGAAGAAAAATGCTTGTAATAGTGTCAATCTCCCTCGACAGTCCTATCAGCTGAAACATACCGCCCTTTGGCACAGAACATCTCTTGAATTGCCTGAGACGATCTAGTGTCAGTCGTGCATATCATAGGTAATACATTTGTAACACGTCGGTAAGTAACATGCCAACAACACAAAAACCCTCTACAGCAACAACGTTACTCTATGATTAAAAACGATCGAAGGCATGCCTTTTTCGACCAATACGCTTCACTTCTCATTGAATATATGACTGCTCCATGGTTGCCTAATTAGAAAAAAAAACCCAAAAAACCCCCCCAAAAACGCTTGATGGAGAATTTCATTTTTATGCAATGTTGTTTATCAAACAGAAATTGAACTTTATTTGATTTTATTTCTTGAGAGAATTCTGCATTTTGATGTCAGGTCGCTGAACAACTAGGAACTAAAATCGAATATGAAAAGATCCACGCAATGATCTTTAAGCAAATAAAATTGAACCCTCGAAAGAATTATTGACAAGGTAGTGTTGGATGCTTCAGATCAATTGGAGCATCCATATCTCAAAATGGATTCAAATTTTGATTTGATTCAATCAGAACAAGGATGGAATCTTGGGTCCCCTACTCTAAAGATACATGCATGCACGCACACACACTTATATATATATATATATATATATATATATATATATATATATATATACATATATATATATATATATATATATATATATATATATATATGTGTGTGTGTGTATATATATATATATATATATATATATATGTGTGTGTGTGTGTGCGTGTGTGTGTGCGTGTGCATGTAATGCAGGGATCCAAAATATGATAAGCGCCATTTGAAAAATAGCTGCATTTAATCAAATGAAAATGAAATTCTCGATTTGAGCTATTCATCTTATTAAAGCACTATAAACTGCATATATATATATATATATATATATATATATATATATATATATATATATATATATATATATGTATATATATATGTATATATATATGTATATATATATATATATGTATTATATATATATATATATATATATATATATATATATGTATATATATATATATATATATATATATATATGTAAAAGTTATAATACGATAAAATACATTCAAATCCAAAATTCGATTCTTAAAACGAATTTAAAAATTTTCCAAATGGAACTTATTGCATTCTTGAACAAATTCTTCATATATATAACAAGAAAAATCGATTGTTGTGGCTGGTCACTCAAGGTGAGAAGTAAATGTGAAAAAAAAATTAGTCCACAGCTGACTCAAGACCTGGTAAATCCATCCTGTAGTCCCTTACAGTTGGGGGGGGGGGTCTGTGTCTCGTGATAAATATACCACTTTTCCAGACCCCTTCAATTAAAACAAAAAAAACCCCAACATAATGATAAAATATTGAGGAGGAATAGTGTCACAAAATTCCTCGTTTTGATTGAATCAAATTAAATTTTTTTGTTGGTGTCATCTGTAATTTTGCTCTTTTCAATCCGTTTTTTTCAAGCTTGGATTATTCGTCCTACTCAGCACTCTCCCGTTTCTCTTAGAGAGTCCGGAAAATATTCCATCCGTTTGATACTTTCTCTTGGGACTGACACCAACCGTCAACTTCTGATCGTTTTTCAAAATCTGACCATCTTAACGTCAGTTGAACTCCCATCTTGCCTGCCAATTAGTACTAAATTCTTCAAATTGGCATCCCTGACGATTTCCAGAATTTCGATATCCGATAAACTATTCCTCAAAGAGTGGAGAAAAATATTTAATGACAGGCAGATAAGAGGAGTCATGTGAGAATTTCTTCAAGAGATTCAAAACTTATAATTTAATTTAATTATAATCCGAAAAAAAAGAAGACAGTAAGTAGAGACAAGTTTGGTTAGTCACTCAAAAGCAATCGTCATGTTTGCAATTTATTTCGGCAGAACGCTATGTTGGGGATGATCACTCAAAAATCGAGAAAAAGAAGTGATCAATGAATAAGTTACTTCCCTCGTTTTTCTTTGAAAAATAAGTGTAAACATGGACACTCCCCCAAAAAACGAACAAAACCATTTAGCATAAACGCATATTGTAAATTTGATACCCCAATTTTAAACTTACTAAGGGTTAATTGAGATACAAGAAATGTTTTTCAAGACATAATGCGGAGTAAATGTTCAAACTTTCAATCCCTTAGCACTGTCGAAACGATCTGTACTCGTGATAAGTACATGATCAGCTAGCCAGCAAGCCCCACTTGAGAACTAAAGAAACCTAGCTTTGGCTAACGGCTTCTATTGGAGGTGCTACAGAAAGAACAATTGGAGTTATTTAAAAAGAAATGAAAGGTACAACTGGACAACAAGCACCCTGTACGGACACAGGTAAACGGAGACAATAAGTCATAACTAGGACACCATAGAACAACGGTGACAAACGTTTTCCTTTCAAGATGCTACTTAATACTTTAGCCATTCATTTAGTCATTGTCAGTCCTGAAAATGTTTCAACCGTTCTGTACATCCTCCCGAGACGGACTCTGACAGTCCACCTTCGACAGTTTGTTGGAATCCGATCAATCCTATGTCAATGGAGCCTCCAGCTTGACTGTCCATTAGTATTAATTTCTTCAAATTGGTGCTCTGGGGATTACCGAAACTCCTGTAATTGCAAATCCCAGGCAATCCCTCAAGGCATAGGAGACGTTCCAAAATCCAAGCAGATAAAAGAAGTCCTAATAAAATCTTTTAAATTAGTCTCTGTAGGGTTTTTCTTAACTTCGATAATTTCAAATACCATAATTGTCCAAGAATAGGGGACGTATTGAATGTCCATAAGATAAAAAAGGTCCCGATTTGTCGGCGAGGAAGTTGTTTGAGATTCTTTGTGTGATTGAGAGAATCAAAAATTTCATTTTTCGTGTTTACTCGAGTAAAAGTCGATCTCTACTGTTATATTTAGAAGGACCGACTATTACGGGGGTTGGCCCACCCTCTTGGAGGTGAGCCTGATTGGAAATATGGTTATGACATACGGACAAATACAGATGGAAATTACAATGATGGTCGTATAATGCTATAGAAATATTTTGAAAAAAAAATAATTTAATGCTTCTCATTATGAGAGAATAATGATTGACTGTTATCGTAGTATGGAATGTCTTATTGCAACAATAATTCCTCCATCATTTGTGGCCACTGCATCTTTCCCCTGACGAGGGTCATTAACTCTCTCTGTCTAGTCAGACATCAAGTCCCCATTGCTGTGTATTCGAGGTCTGCATATAGTTGATCAAGCCAGTTTGTGCAGTGACGGTCTTTGCAAGCTTTATAGTTCTTTGACTTGACCACTGAAAATTCTCCGGCTTTTTTTGCAGTTGCTTCTTCAAGCATTCGTAATACAAGACAAAACATGGACCATCGAAGATTGGCCACTTTTATTGAGAGTTGAATGGTGTTACACATATAAAAGAGTATATACCTATATAAACTTCTGAATCCTATCAATCAATGAAAAATACGGAATTCCTTAGTCAAAGTGTGGTTCAAAATGTGTTTTCTTGATTAATAAGCAAGACTGCTTTATGTTAAAACATGTTTAGTTATAAAACATTGATTCATTTGAGGCTTCCTCAAATATTATACTTTTGCTTTTCTTTCAATACTTTCATTGTTCACTGATCAAAGAGAGATACAAACAAGGAACATAAGTTCTAGGATGCGTCTACTGTCCGAGGTAGTTAAAGAGGAAGAGGATGAAGAACAGCAATTAATTCTCATACTAGTGAAATACTTGTAAAATATTGCTAAATGGATGTATTTTGCGAGTGCTATTTGAAATAAAAATCATAAATTGCCTTCTTGGCGTTTTGGATCAATTTTTGGCGTTTTTTTGAATACAAATATTTTGGCCCTGGTTACTCTATTTTGACATTATAATAGTAAAAAAAAAAAAAAAAAAATGATCAGATATGTTTTTTTGATGATGACAACGAAGTTGGGGAGGTATGTTTATGCCTGGAAACTACTTTTTTTGTTTATTTTACTTAGGGTTTCGATTTGCAATGTAACTTTATGTTAAATCATTCCCTTAGTTTCCGTCCACGTCAAATAAGAATTCAGACATTTTTCTTAGTGATCATTGTCTAACAAAAGATGGGAGAAGTATTTTATTCATTGGTCATCCTGTTTTTTCTGTTTTTTTGTCGCTCACCCCTTAATGTTACCAAAGGACATTGGTCCCGTAACGGTTTCTTTTGAGTGACTAACTGGACTTATTTGATAATAACTTTCATTAATCAGATTGCATTTCTAGGTACCTAAAATTGTGAGGTCTTAGGAGAACTCCCCAGTCTTCTCATGTGATAAAACGACATTAGGATCCATGTGTACAATTCTGCAAGAACGGAAATAAGAAAATTCTGACCAAATCAAGAGCTAAAATGATATTGGGACAGGATATTTCAGAAAATGCAGAATTTTCCAAAAATGAAAATTTAGTATAACCTTTCATTCTATGGAGATTTTGAAGTGAAATTTTAACCATTGAAACTACGGGTGTGCTAATCTTTTTCTCCAGTTGTGTAACCACGCAAACGATTTGAAAAGGCACCAGAATTCAAGTGGTTCTTTTTTCCTATTTGTCAGCACACATTTGTAAGCGAGTAAACTTGCTCCCTTTGGACCCAACGTGTTATTTGATATTTCCACGCAGTGATTGGATGTGATGTTATGTAAGTAGAATTAGCCAGCATGGGTTTGTGCTTGCCTAGTAACCGGCTCTCATTTCTTGCCGGAACCAAGCTTGTTCAAATCGTTCGTGTGGTCATGTGATCATGCAACTGAAGCATGAAGACTCATACTTTCTTTCCCTCTATCCTTTTCTCTCTGTCTCTCTCTGTCTCTGTCTCTGTCTCTCTCTCTCTCTCTCTCTCTCTCTCTCTATATATATATATATATATATATAAATATATATATATCTATCCATATATATATATATATACATATATATATATATATATATATATATATATATATATATATATATGTATAAGCTATACAGTAAGAAAGGGAAGTTGTGTTTCATTTACACTGTTCGGATGCCATGTTATGGGAACTGTTTTGTTTTTAAAATCCCTGAAACAGTTACATAGTAAACAACTGATGATCAGTACAAGAGAAACTTAAACACTTTATACCACCACAACAACGTATAACAGAGAAAAACAGGGAAAAACACCGAAGAAAATTTCATGAATCACATTAACAGATATTGGGAAACAAGTGATTGAAGTGACACCATTTTTTTTAATGTTTAAAGCCGTAAAGCTTTCAAGACTATATATATATATATATATATATATATATATATATATATATATATATATATATATATATATATATATATATATATATATATTTCTTGCTCATCTGTCGATCTTATAGTTAGAATTTCCTGTTCAAAGCCCTGAAGCATTAAAAAATTATATTGAATTTCATTATGCGTCTTTTTGAGAAATCATTTCACTCGAATAATTCAGTACCAATTTTCCTCATTGAAAACTCGTTACTCCCCGTTAAAAAACAATTACAGATATATCTAACATAATTTTTCGAAACTGTTTCAGTGGAATAGTTTATTCTCAATCGTTGGTAAAATATATTTTTATCCGTAAAGTTGTTACAATGTTATGACAGAGAATAATAATAATAATAATAATAATAATAATAATAATAATAATAATAATAATAATAATAATAATAAAAAAATAAAAAAAAAATAAAAAAAATTCTTATATAAATATTAGGCTAGTGAAAAAATTTTGAGTTTCCCACCTATAACTTTTAAGTAATACTTGTTGTTTGAGAATAAAAGTTATCAATCGAAATAAGAACTTTCAGAATCCACCCAATTTTGCCAAACAGAAACTAGAAACGAACCTATTCATCCCAGAGGTATTCTTGTAAACTGGAGCCAAATAATTCCTGAAGGGATTTTGAGCAGCCGCCCAGTTGTTGACACCTTCCCCTTAGGGGAATGGGTTGAAATGCTTGAAAGATTGGTTGTCGGTCAGTGAAAGGTCTGCTGAGTAACCTGGATGAGGTAGAGTTTCGTAGCCTTGTTAGTTCAATGTCTGAAGGATCATTCGTGAGAGCTTTTCATTTTTCCAATTTAGTACAGACGATGAACTTCTGTTGAACGTCAAGTTTCTCTGCAAATTCTCAAGTAGTTTTGCGATCTGTCCGTTTTTCGACGGTCTCCTGGCCAAATATCTGGTTGATATTGAGAGCAGTTTCCACTGATTTACGTTCCCTCTTGAAGTCATACGAAATTTGACAGCTTCAGATGAACCAAAATAAATAGTGACAAGAAAACGTTAAGCTTAAATAGATGGAGAAAAATTCACACTTTCAAAAGATATATCCCAAGAACATCGTTAAATAATTTTTTTTTCTTAAAAAGGCATTATAGCATGAATTCACAAAAAAACGCAATTATTATCACACTAACCTAAATATATAAGTAAATGATTTTTCTTCTGTATTTTAGAACTGGAAACTGTTTTTATTTTCGTGTAATGAACGGAATTTATTTCAATTAGAAACATTCAACTAAAATTCTTGAAATAGGTTTCTTCAGTTTTAATTGAATCTACCTGTCTGACAAGCGTTTCCTCTTCGAACCCCCTTTCGTGATTTCTTTTCTTTAGGGTGGTGGGTTCAATTTACAATTTAAGTTAATGTCATGTTGAAGTTTATGTTCGGCAGCGTTCGCGTTCGTTTTTCGAACATTCATTGATCACCCCTTTTTCCAATCTTTTTTCACACCAGGCTACCGAAGACGTAGGTCACTTGACTGTTTCTATTGAATGACTAACCAGACATTATATTTGTATTCATTTCTCAAGGTGAGCAAACTAATAGTTAAAGTCGTAACACTCACTGATCAACTCGTTCTCCAATCTTTTTTTTAAAGAATGATCATCCCGTTTATATATATATATATATATATATATATATATATATATATATATATATATATATATATATATATATATAAACACACGCATGTGGGCAAACAGAATTAGTCAGCAACTGATAAATACCACAACTTGGTATCGAAAAATCGATGGAAGCAAATAAATGTTTCCGCCCTTCTCTCCCTATTCGTAACAAACACCTTTTTATCCTATGACATTTTGGGGTCCGAGATCCTTTTATGGTATGATGCAAGGTTTTATGGATGCAGACCTCAGCTTTCTCGACTGATGATTGGACGCGTTAAAACCCAGCCGCATAGCAATCAATTCACGTGATCCATTTCACCTGTCCCCCAGGTAAATGAAATCAATGACAAACACGTTCGGTGATCGGTGATCGGCAACGGTTTGATAAATAATGCCCAGTCAGGTGATTACACGAGTTAACTGTCCTTTCAAGTTCTGTGAATTGATCTCTTGATCCCTCTTCCTCTCTTTCTCCCCCCCTCTCTCTCTCTCTCTCTCTCTCTCTCTATATATATATATATATATATATATATATATATATATATATATCATGAATAGCATGATGTTTCTGTTTGTTCCGTTGTCCATAAAAACTGAACCCCTTCTACTTGGGGGTAAAACTTTAAGTGATGAGAATATCTCCTACTCACCATTTGAATCAATGAACTCATCAAATGACATGAATTCAGTAATTTCTGTTCTAAATTATGTCAGACATTTCAATGAATCTGTGATTTTCCTGCTGTATTAACTGATGTATATATATATAGATATATGGAATAGGTAATCGTTAGATCTGGGAAGTGTGTGTCTTTTTGGTCTTGATAATTTTGTAAGAATACGTATAATTGAATCATGAGTTGAATGTATTGGCATCACAACTTCAAGTTTCATGCATTAATGACTAAAATATTGATCGACAATCTTCAGATGAATTATAAGTTAAAACCTATGATTTCAGATACGTGAATATGTATGTATATTTGCAAACCATTTCTATTTGATTGTGTATGTGTTAGTTACTGTGTGTGTAATTTCTCGTTTTTTCAAATCGTTTTGTATCTAATGAGACGCAAAACTGACATCACAGACGTTTTCATATCATTAGAAATATAACTCACTATTTTTGTAGTCTATTTCCCCTGTATTATATAGATATTGCCCTGGTTCTTTTCTTCATTTTCTTTCTTTTGTGTCATTTCATCTTTCAATTTTTCTGTGTTTTGGGGTGTGTGCTTCTCGTCCTCAAATATTAAATTTCAAATTGATTTCGATTGCGCTTTTCCCACCGTCCCTGGCTCACACATCTCTTTCCCTTTTTCTACACACACACACACACATACACACACACACACACACACATATATATATATGATTTTTGGTGTGTGTATATTTGCATTTTTTGTATTTTTGTTGCATTTCCTATATTAATAAAATGTATGATTATGATTCTGTTGTTGGGTTATTATTGGTTGCTGTATATATATTTTAATATATGCCCTTATATATATATATATATATATATATATATATATATATATATATATATATATTCTATGATGGTTGAGATATACATTAATTTGTAAACATTTTGGTAGAAATGTGTTTTTCGGATGATTGGATCAGTTTAATTCCGATGGTTTGGTTTGAATATACGAACATTTATGCGTATTTTTACATTATATATTTTTCTTTATCTTATTTCATCTATATAAATCTCTCTCTCTCTCTCTCCCTCTCTCTCTCCCTCTCTCTCTCCCTCTCTCTCTCTCTCTATATATATATATATATATATGAATGGATTGATTGAGAGCGAGAAAGGGAGAGAGAGAGAGAGAGAGGCCAGATAGTTGTGAATTTTCTATTTTCGCGTCTTTGTTTTGTGATGTAGTTCCAATTATCGAATTATTTCATATATGACTGTGGTTTATATTTCATTTGTTCGTTTAGTATCTATACATGCGTTATATTTCGGTGTTTCAACATATTATGTGATTTGTTGTGTTTTATCTGCATGTGAGTGTTAATCATTAAAGATATTCTTGCTATTTTTCTGTTTTCTTTCTGGCTTTTTAACATATACTTTTACATGCCAGCAGTTTGATATTAGTTCATTTCTTTTGTTTAATAGTTCATCATTGCCCATTATCATACTATTGCGAGATTTTCTCCTTTATCATAAGTGTCCTGTCTATACAGAAATAAAACACTATCTATATGACTTACAATAAATACACACACACACACACACACATACACACACACACACATAAATATTGAATGTAGCACTCTGGGGAATGGAGAATTATGCATAAGTAAATATATCGCTTATATCTAATCCTACTGTCAGGGCAGGGGTTAAATGCCAGCCTCTGGGTCTGAAGCTAAAGTTTCGATCCTACATCGTGGTACTGGATGGGATGTTTATTCACTGTCCTACCACAGCAAAATGTGTCACAAAGTCAACTTTGGTTACCAAGCGATCGTAGAAGCTATAATAACCTCTGCCACGGAAGTGTAAGGACAATCCCGACCTGCTCCTTTCAGGGCAATGGAGCGGTGCTGCCCTGGGGCAACGGATCTCCTGCAACTGGGGTGAGTAATAATAGGAGAACCGAAGGACATGTCCAAAGGCCTCCAATGTGCGTAGCAGTGTGCAGTCTCAGTAAAACCTCATTGGCTGACGCACTGCACCGGTGCTCTCGGTCTTGACACCAACCGCAACACCCAATCTCTGGCCCATTCGACGGGCAAGTGTCAGTAGCTGCAGCTCGGGCTCTGACGTGGAACAGATATCACACTTTGATCCCGACCAAAAGACCAGAAAAAGGGTTCAGGAAGGGGTTGAGGTGTGGTATCTATTAGCTGTCCTACTACAGCAAAATATGACACAAGGTCGAGGTTTAACGTGGGAAGAATAAGAAACAATCCGTCCAAAAATGGGAAGGGGTTGGATATTGGATAGTCTATCGCCACACTGAAGAGTTGAAATACGACGAAACAGCTGTCTATGGATGACACAATTATCAATTATGAATACACTGCTTTTTGTATTGTATCGATTGTCCTACAGAAGTTCGAAAAATTGGTAAGTATATGAACAAAGATTATAGATGATTTTCGACATCATATTTTTGTGCTATTGAATATTCAGTTTGTTCATACACCTTCCAATCTTCCGAATATATGGATCCATTTTTCGCTGAGCAGTTTCTTCATAATTTTGAATACTTAGCGTTTCCGCTCACAAGATGTGATATTGCACGACATTGTTTAAAAAAAGCAAAATTTTCGATTTTGTTACAATCAATAATACTACTGTGACAAAACTGAAGGGCGAAACATGTCAGTATGACAAATTTGATTCAAATATTTCTATTCTCATTGCCAACTTAAAATCATGTATATATCTTAATACACCAGTTTATCAGAGTTGATTGTCCGTTCATATCTATCCATCTATCTATCTATCTATCTATCTATCTATCTATCTATCTATCTATCTTTCACAGTCTGGTCATGTCTATTTATCTATCTATCTATCATAGTCTGGTCATATCTATCTATCTATCTATCTATCTATCATAGTCTGGTCTTATCTATCTATCTATCCATCTATCTATCTATCTATCTATCTATCTATCTATGTATCTGTCTCTTCATATCTATCTATCTATCTATCTATCTATCCTAATTCAACTCTAGAATATTCTACTATTATTTTATATCGTAATTATTCAATATTTCATCATTGAACACCTCTATAGATCTCTCGGACATTTCTGCAGCCTATTTACGACATTCCATTTCGTTTTTACGATAAAATGACCGCTCGAAGTAATCCACTCTCAATAAAGATAGCGCCATTTGCACTGACCGATAATAAAATTTTTGTGTCTATGCTTGTAATTCCTTCGTAGCAGGACACTTTGGAATAATTGTAAACATACAAAGGGAACTGAGGAAATCTTCATAGTTGAAAGGTTCGAGTAGAATTGTATGAGCTGAAAGCTGACTAAGAAGCCCCAAAACTGATTGGTGAGAGCTTTCAAAAGAGAAATCAGATCCTGTTGTGTGACGAAAAGCCCGGTAAAAAGTAAGGGATAAAACGCCCTACAGACATTTCAAACAGGAAAATATTTTTCCTCTTTCTCATTTCATGTTTCAAGATTTTTAAAAACTTTTTTTTTAAGACGACTGGCTTCACATGATATTCAATTAATCTTTATTTGCAACGTATTCTTCTGAGGATTATATTGACACTAAAATTGGAAACATATACTTGTGTGCAAGAATATTATAACGAAGGAAATCCTAACGTCCATTGATTCAAAATCCAATTTATATTCAGTTCCAAAAGTGATTTGAACAAACACTGCATTATTAAATCTATAGTAGCATTTTGATAAACGAAATATTAGTATAATCAATCTTACTAACTGATTGCCTTAAATACGTATCAAACAGGATATAACTCAAGTATGAAACTGAACAGTAGAGCTCCCTACTGGTATTGGAAATGACAAACGTTGCTGTCAGAAGCGCTCTACCTTTCAAAATTATCCATATACATTGAAACCAAAAATCTGCTCGCTTAACGATAATAAGAAAGGATAAGTAAAAAAATGGATGCAATACATGATTTGAAACGCCATTTGAAATGACCTCCCGTTATTACACAGAAAATATGTCACTTTTCTACTTGGTCGTAAGATAATTTTATGTCAATTTGAAATTGAATTAATGTAACGATGAAAAATTTCAATAACGAGATTCAGCGGTCGTTTTTTGTTTTTATGCCTGTTGCAGGAGAATATATCAGTATTATTTGATTATGCAAGATCATCCTTTTACAGATATCTATCTATCTTGGTCTGTTCATGTTTATTTATGTATGCACGAATGCATGTAAGCGTTCTCATGTCCGTCTCTCAATCTATCAGCTCCCATGTATGTATGTATGTATGTATGTGTGTATGTATGTATGTATGTATGTATGTATGTGTGTATGTATGTATGTATGAAAGTATGTATCCCAGTCAGTTCCAATCCATCTATCTATCTATCTATCTATCTATCTATCTATCCAAATGTAAGTGCAGTCACATTCTCTAAATTGTTACACCATTCTCCCATAGTGTTAGAATCTGTTTCTATCTGCTCCTATGTATGTATGTATGTATGTATGTATGTATGTATGTATGTATGTATGTATGTATCCTTGTCAGTTCCAATCTATGTATCTATGTATCTATGTATCTATCTATCTAAATGTAAGTGCAGGCACATTCTCTAAATTGTTATACCATTCTCCTATAGCGTTAGAATCCAATATTTCATTTGGGGACACCTCTGAAGATATTTCGACCATTACGGTCGCCTATTCACAATGTTTTTATGATAAAATGCTTGCACGACGAAATCTGCTGCAAGCAGGTTTCTGCCATGACCGATAATGAAAACCACGCGCCCAGGCTCGTGACTCCTTTGTCGGTGGACATTTCGGGCTAATTAGAAATGTTGGAGTGGGGACCAAAGAGATCTTCAAAGTTGAAAGGTTTCCGTAAGATTTTATGAGATTGAAGTGATCGGGGGATGCCAAAAAATGCTCAGGCGATTGGCTCGTCTACTACTATCATCGCTGGGGGTGAAGATGGCGGCCCTGGGCCCGGAAGGGGGAGTCTCTCCTTCCCATGATCTCCCCGTCCCCTGAGGTCCTCAACCTACGGACCGTTGTATGATGGTTGTTGGAATACAGAGGGTGAACTAAGAAAAATACCACTGGCTCAGTCCAAAACTGATCGTCAATGTTTTGAGTCGGGGATAAATGCCTATCTCCAAGGTGTTTGAAATTGGTGTAAGGACACGGCTGATCTTAGATAATGGCAACACGACCCAGGGTGCTGAGTGCAAAAGAGCGCCTCTCACTTGCCTGTGACTGTGCAGTTCCCAAAATTAAATTGAGAAATGGATTAATGACTACAGTAAGCAAGAATAAGAAACAAAAAAAATAAGTTCCCGATGAGAAGTCAGATTTTTTAGAAATATCTTCCTGTTGTGGTGAAACTGAAAGAAACAATTGTCAATTGAAATCCTAAGAACTGACGGAAATCTCAGCCAGGCTATCAAGGACGCCAAAGTTTGGCTTACTCAGGGCATCAGAAACCAGCAAATTTGAGTCAAGCTTTTTTGAAAAGAGACATATTTGAAAATATAAGTCTCAGTCAAGCAAAAAAAAAAAAAGAAGAAATTGCATGACATTCAGATAACACGATAAAAGATATGCGTATGAATGACAACGTGGATCCCTGGAGATCATATTCGGAACTGTGACTGGCAAAAAAATGTCACTGAAAGAACATGACTATTTTATTCTCTGGTTATGTTTTGCACAAACGACATCTTCGTGAAGGCAGAACTCGGTAAGTCACTCTGCATCATTCTTTCTTTAACTGCAACAAAAGTTGATTGTTCTATGAATGCCAAAATGTTTTCCGTTATAACTGAATTTGGAGAGGTTAATAACATTCATAAGAAAGTCAGAATAGACATATGATCCTTTTTTTCTTTTAAATCGATCTGCGGAATAAAAAAAATGATATGAAGTAAAAAGTGTTCATAACCAAGAAGCCAAAACCTGTTCCAACAGCTCACTTTGTAAGTGTATAGTTTATGTGGAACACAAATTAAACAAACGCTTCTTGGTTATGAACAAAATGTGTCAAGATTCAAGAAATCTGGTCAGGGTCTATTTTCAGAGAATTTTCTTTTCAAAATCTCTTAGCATCTTTACATTATTCTTGCTTTTAATCAATTGGAAACAAATAGTTTTATAACAGAAACAAGTGTTACAAAATGCTAGCAAAAAGTGTGTAAAAAACGTTGCAGGTTTTGAACAGGGTTTGCTCTCTTTTTTTTATATTCATCTAATATTTTACGACAAAGACACAACAAACCTGTTGAAGACAAAGACACAACAATCAAAATATATGATGCAGAACTGGTAAAAATAAACCATTATATTTACCAGGGACAACGAATCTCCATGAAATACTCAAAAGAAGAAGAAATCAAGTGAAGAATCACAATAGTTAAAGAGGGAGAAAACCCTGCCGGTACTAAAAAAGAAGGTATGCAACCAATGCATTCTCTCGATAGTCACCTATGGAGCTGGAACATGGAACTTAACCAAAGGACTTACTTTTAAACTAAGAATCACGCAACTTGCATTCGAGAGAATTGTGATCGACATCACATCAAGATATCACAAGACCGCACGATATATTAAAGGAGAAACAGAATTCCGAGATATCATAGAATCCATAAGGAAACTTGAATAGCAAACGGCTGGATATGTTGTGAGAATGACAGACAACCTCTTGACATCATGACTCACAACATTGATCCCTAGGGGTCACATGCAGAACTTGGGTCGACAAAATATCAGATGGTGTGACGAACTAGATAAGTGGCCCCGTGACACCCCTGATAGATTAGTGTGGTGAATCTTGGGGTAGGTTTATGTATAATGACAGTTGATGATGAAGATGATTAGGATTATAAAGGATGATTTGCTGTGGAGTAAAAATTAGAAAATTGAGCTCGTTCACCATTACTGTTTCTCACTATTGTAAGACTGAAGAAAGCTTAAATACCGATCCATATGAGTATGTATTCATGAATAGATGGGTAACCTGTGATTGAATTGGACAACCGTAGCTTCTATTCTTTTTTTTTACACGTGGTTGTGGCTGTTGGTTTGTGTGTTCCAGTTCTCCTGGCCATACCTTTTTGTTCAGTCATGTAACTTACTAACCTTGGCCATTTCTAGAGGGTACTTTGATTCTTTGAAAAGAAGCTTTTATTTTACCTCTCAAGGACCTTATTTTAACGAGTTTATCAATAACATCTAGATTCAGTAGAATCTGGATATTTCTAGATCTTATTCTATCTCAGATCTTTTCTAGAGGATCACGCCAGTGATGTTATAGATAAAATTCATTCTGACCATATCTACTGAATTTATTTTACATGAAATTAAAATTTGACACTGTCATGGCAGGATTTATATGTGAATAGTGTTATTTTACAAGAAACCTATTATCTAAAGGCCAACAAATGTCGCCCAGGCGCAGGTGTTTCACTAGCGTGTTGACAAAATCAACATGAAAAGATATCAGGAATTTTATTTGATTGTTATATCTTTTTTTTAACAAACTGAAACCCTTTTACGTAGTGTCTGCCTCCCTCATCGCTATTGTCAGTCGTCGTTTCTTTCAAAATATCTGTATTCTTATATTCATCCCGCTTATTTTTTGTTTTAATTTCCGATTTCTTTAGTTCCTGAGTGACTTGGAAATTCGATTTTATCTAATATTTTTGAAAAGGTTCAAAGGATCTTGACGATTTAACTGCCTTATATCATTCTAATCTGAGGATATATATATATATATATATATATATATATATATATATATATATATATATATATATATATGTATATATTACGTTTAATATATATGTATTATACACACACACACACACACACACACACACACACACACACACATATATATATATATATATATATATATATATATAACCAATAAATTCTCCTGATAGTCACTTATGGAGCAGAAACATCGAACCTAACCAAAAGACAGACCTACAAAAAAAGAAGCATGCAACGTGTGCATGAGAGAATCATGCTCAACCTTACATGGAGAGATCACAAGACAGCACAGTATATACGGAGGAAATCGGGAGACAGAGACATCATAGAATCTATTATAAAACTCCAATGACAATGTTGAGAGAATGAAAGACAACTGATGGATATCAAGACTCACAACATAGATCCCCAGGGATCAAATGTGAAGCAAAGGGCAAAGAATATAAGATAGAGAAATGAACTGGACAAATTCAGAAAATGCTGGCCCCGCAACGCTCATGATAGAGAAGTGGGAGGGTCTATGTCGAACGACGGACGTTAAAACTCTGATGATGATGATGATATATATATGATGAGAGAGAGGTAGGGTCAGTGCATTGGTATGGGTTATGGTTAATC
Source organism: Thysanoteuthis rhombus (assembly GCA_963457665.1). NCBI lineage: Eukaryota > Metazoa > Mollusca > Cephalopoda > Oegopsida > Thysanoteuthidae > Thysanoteuthis > Thysanoteuthis major. Next base: position 20,085,909 of record OY735238.1, on the reverse strand, counting down.
CGACAATATGGGAGTAAAATATTAGAGTGGTAATATCAAAAGGCCTGCTGTACTGATGGTTATTTCTTTTCAACGTTCCGCTTAACATTTATTGAAAAAGCTGAGTTGGGCAAAACGTTGAATTAAAAAAATTATTTGTGCAGCAGGCCTTCTGATATCGCCATTCTCTCATATATATGTATATATATATATATATATAGAGAGAGAGAGAGAGAGTGACAGAGAGAGAGAGAGAGAGTGACAGAGAGAGAAAGAGAGAGAAAAAGGGAGAGGGAGCGAAACAGATGGAGAGATTTGGTTAAATATTTGAGTATTAATAAGTTTACATGCAAAATCTTATAAGAGTGAACTTCGTGTTCCAGGATGTCATATCGATGATAACTCCATGAAAATAATCTATGATTTGCAAGTATAAAAACAAGAAGGAAGGTTGTGTTGCACCAAAGTCTCAAGTAAAATGTCTGCCTTGAAAATAAGTATTCAAAATTATCTTCCCTTTTTTTACCCAAGCTGGGGTCACAAAGTTGAACACAAACTTATTTGAACCACTTGGCAGGTCATACATATGAAGATTCCTATTAGAACCCGTAAACCAAAATTGTCAACAAAAATGTCGAAATAGATTTCATCCAAAGCAGAATTTAACCCCACTTTCCCTTGTTCGACTAATAATGCTTCGGAATAAAGCAATCTGGTGGATGGGAATTATGCTTGAATAAATATATCGCTCATGTTCAACCTCACTGACCGTCCAGTTCTGCGAAAAACAGAGGAAAAATATCAGCCTCTGGGTCTGAAGCTGAGGTTTCAATCCTACCTTGTGGTACTGGATTGGATAATGGATAGTCTATAGCCATACTGAAGATTTGTAATACAACGAAACAACTGCTTGCAGATGACTCAATTTTTTTAATTATCATTATTATAATTAACACTGCCTTATTTAGGGTTGAGCACTTTTCAAGTAAGGTAACTTGCTCAGCTGTCCGTGGATGACTCAATTATTTGATTTTATATATATATATATATATATATATATGTGTGTGTGTGTGTGCATATATGATGTTTTCTCAAAAATATGTGTTCTATACTTTTAATATGCTTCTTAATCGGATTATATTTAGTTTTGGGAAAACATAGGGGGCTTCTGTTGACTATTCTTACTCTGAACTATATTCTTTTGTGACCCATTCATTCCAACGATGTCCTTTCACCGAGAGAATTCAAGATTCTTTTAAATCCTAGCATTTACTTCATTTGCTCTACAGGGATTAAACTAGTCGCAATACCCCCTGATAAATATCTTCATATTTTCAATTCCAGGTTGATAGGGACGGGTGGAAAATTCTCATGAAAAACTGAGCAAAATAGGGGTCAGTATGAGACTCTTCCTACCCACAGTATAGGGATGTCCAATCACTGTTTTTTGGCAGTTAGTCCAGAAACAATGGGTCCAATCACTAAGGGGGAATGAAGGTTGAAGGTGGAGGAAAAAGAAATGGATGGGTTTCGGGGAGAAAAATCATTTCTGGTAGTAAAAAAAGTTGATGCAAAAAAATGCTTGTCGATTGGGTACAATGGTTTAATTTTTTTTTCCAGTGTTTCGTTTGTTTTTTTTTGATTTCGAAAGAGAGCCTTCCGTTATCATTGGATTCCTTCAAGTTGTAAGCTGTTGGCGCACTCATCACACATGATAGTTAGCTTGTTCTATTAGCATTGTTAATACTTACTCAGCTGTTGCTTGAAATCTATTGTTATATTCATTTATCTTAATGTGCGTAATTATTATTAGGATTTTATGTTAAATTTATATAAAATACCAATGGAATCATCATAATCATCATCATGTTTTTTAAAATCGTTTCCCCAAGTTTTCAATGCAGGAATAACTTCGATAAATTCAATGGAGGTTTTAAAGGAAAAAAATGTAGTATGTTATTTTGTGAGAAATATTTATCAAATTTAAGAAGAGCTTCCCGATAATGGTTTTTACATTTAGGCTGAAAGGTGAGTTGGACCATATAATATTTCTTTTGCAATTGTTTATTTTCACATTTTTAGGAGTGAATTTTAGCTTTTAGTATAATCCATTAATTTTCAAGAAAATTTCTTGTATTGGTCTTGTATGTTATTAAACATTTCTTTGTTTGTGGAGTTGTCTGTTGATCTTTTGCTCATTGAATTTGAAATTTGTTTAATTATATCAGGTGGGTGGATTATATCAGCATGAATATATAGTTATGTAATTTTCTTTTCTACGAGTTCGTATGTATGTATGTACGAATCGTTGAATAGGTTTAAGTTAAGGTTGAAAATTGAATTCTTGTTGGATATATAAATATATATATATATATGTATATATATATATATATGTGTGTGTGTATACATTGCATTGATGTATTTACTCATTAGAATGGAAACAGCCCTTGTGTATCTGTTATATGAATTTTGGTATATACGCAAGATTTGATATTTGAGTTCAATAGGTAAGACAGCCACCAACAGACAACATAGCTGTGATTTCAGATCACGGTAGTGAAATGTTTTGTTTAACGTCCCCGCGCTTAAATTAGGAGGAAATTGTAGAGTTGGACTGAAAAAAAGATTTCTACAATCAGTTTTAATTTGAAATGGCATTAAACCTTTAAAAATAGTTCGTTCTCCTTCAGTGAAATACAGGAATTGTTCAGTGGTTTGTGCTGATTCATAAATTTGTTCCAATTGTGGACAACCCGCAATGAGAAGATTCCTCTTCTTTAATTTTTCTGCAATGCTCTTTATACACACACACACACACACACACACACACACACACTCACACATATGTATGTATGTATGCATGTATGTATATATATATATATATATATATATATATATATATATATATATATATATATATATATATTACCTTTTAGTCATTTTAGACGTATTTCTGACTTGGATCGTATCGATGCCTTTAATCATTTTAAACATCTGTATTATGACTCCTTTGGTGATAATTTTCCAAGTCTTTTGTAATAGAGAAGTGTTTTTTTAGTTCGGGACCAGGTTTTGTTGCCCTTTTCTGGATATTTTCAAGTTCTTTTTCACGCATTTTACAATTCGGGGATCATTCTTGCACTCCATATTCCAACTTGGGTCTTTTGCATAGTGTGTATGACATTGAAGATATTACTACGGACTTGTTAACGTAGAATGAGAATCTTGATAAGATGATATCTTGCTCATCTGGATACAAAGAAGACTGCAACAAAAGCCTGGACGGTCTTAATTGAGATGGAGGAGGTGGAAGTGATGCCTAAGGGGTAAACATTGAATGGAGAAAAGAAAGAACAAGGGGAGGAAGGGATGAATGAAGTGGGGGAAAAGAAAGAAGAAAATTAAGGAGGGAATGCGAGGAGAAAGTAATGAATGAAAGCACGACAAGATAGACAATCTTCTACGATTAAAAGCAACATAAGTGAATAACTCGCCATCACCTTCAATAATTGAACGACCGTACCGTCAAAAATTAAACTTAACATGAGATTTCTCCTATTCTAAGAATTGTCGACGGTCGACTGTCGATTTTCGTTGCAGTTAAAAAGGCAAATTGTTTCGAATTATATTGGAAGAAATTACAGAGAAAACCCCGGGAGGATCCTGTGAAAAAAAAAAAACAGGAAATCAAAAGATGACACATTCTGGCTCGTTACCATTATCCTGTCTCAAAATAGATTTCACGTATTGAAATCCACTTCGAACAGATGAAACAAATCTTCGTTAAGTTTGGCACTTACAAGCAAAATCTGTCTAGAAAATAATGAGACTGTGTTAGAAATATTCATTGACAACTTTACTACGATTTTATTTTCTCCAAAATTGGTCACCTTGGACGCCACATACCAACGGAGACGTCGTTCCCACTCTTGGAATCAAAGTTGGAGGTCTTCAGATGATACTTCTTTGATAGTTATTAGTATATAACTGATTTGCATGACTTAGACTTAGATTATTTCATGTTCTAACATCATTTAAACACTCTTTCCATTGTCACTGGGGGAGCTGCCGAAGAGCCATAGTAATTCTGAGAAAAATATGTATGTATCATACAAAATTTGACTCTCTATGTTAATAAAAACAACATCCCTAGAGTGCAAAGCCGTGAAGCTTTAAGACTCTTTTTTTCTCCCTCTCTATAAATATACTCTGATCCCGCCTCTCACAGGCTCTTTTCATTTCAAACCAAATACTCTCACCTACACAGATACAAACACCTCAACTCCCTCTCCTGATGAACAACGAAATAACACAAAAATATCCCCAATTCTTTCCTCGGTCCGAAACATATAAACAGCAAAGCATTTCTGTGAACTGCTGAAATTTTTTCTCTGAAATGATAGCTGACACTTGTCGAAATGCATCGACACCTGTCAACTGAATTGAAAAAATTTCCTCGAATTTTTTTCTTCACCTTCCAATTATCACTTTCATCAACATTCTGTCGGATCACTTCATATCCACAACACAAACATATATATATATATATATATATATATAGTTCAGCATATATTCTTCAATTTGTGAGAATACGAAGAAAAAAGAATAAGAAATGCATTAGGATTTATGTAGATATATATGTGTGCGTGTATGTAAGGGAGAAAAGAGTATTTTCCGACAAGATTCGATTTAATGACAATATTGGGAAACTTTGGAATAGTTCGGATATTGGAATATTTTATGTCCGGGACCCGTTTTGCTGTTCATCTTCTTCATATCAGGATATGCTGTTTATAAACTGGGGAATTATTAATGTCGATCTGTCTAGCTTGGATTGAGATAAATTCCAGAATTTTAAGTCTTTTTTACTGTTTGAATTGTGCAAATATGTGTGTGTTTTCAACGAGGATCCTGAGGATACTGAAAGAGAATCTATGATGTTCTTTGATGTGTTGGTAGGATAAAACTTTGATCAGATAAGTGGCAGATTACACACACACACACACACACACATATATATATATATATATATATATATATATGTATATATATATATATATGTTGGTATGTGTGTCTTTGCCGATGTGTGCGATATGTTTTTGTATATGTATCAATATACACATATTAACATGTGTATAGATGTGAAACAATACACGTAAACATGTGTGTGTAAGCTTATCAAAAGATCCATACATATATTTGTATGTATCAACAGATACATATATACACGTGTTCGTACATGTATCAAATGATATATCTAAATGTATGTGCCTATAAATAAAAAGATACATATAAACACATTGATATCTTTATTCAAGAGTCTGAGTCAAATTGAAGCTTACACATGCACGCACGCGTCAGTATACTGTTTTTCAATACTTTCGAAACAGGCCTTGAGTAAAACAGCTGACAAAACCCATAATAACTACACATAAAACTGACTCACATGCATCAATAACTTAACAGTAATTAAATAATGAGATAGTCATCAGACAATAAATTGAAATAAAATTCATCGGATCAAGGGTGACCTTCGTGGGACATGGTTGATAATAGAATAAACTCGAAGGGAATTGGACTGCTGCAAGAATTGAACCAGTGGCTGATTAGTTAGCCGCGTTAACTTAGCGTCACTCTTATCATTGAGTTAGAATATTTAAGCTGTCTGGGCCAAATGACACATTCTCTGTGTGATAACGAAGGTGATTTCAAATAGAGTTTTCAAATATTATAATCCAATCATGATTATTCTGTCGGATTATATGACCGTTCCTTAACAATATATTTGTGAATACGTTAGTTGAATGAATTGTCTAGGTACAAAACTACGAGGAAGGAAATGATTTTTCGTCACCGGGCTATAGACTTCTGCATGTACTTACCATATATATATATATATATATATATATATATATATATATATATATATATATATATATATACTACATATTTGTACTTTGTGTATAATCATAAATATCCATAACCTTGCATAATATATGAATACGTATATATTTTACAATATATCTGCTGTTAATATTCATATATATATATATATATATATATATATATATATATATATATATATATATATATATATATGTGTGTGTGTGTGTGTACTTTTTAGTGTTCAAGTGAATCGATATCGCATATTCCTTGGGTTAAAAGCTTTTTGGACCTTTTCCACGAATATGCAAACCAAATGGGAAAGCTTACATTCAGATACTCTCTTTGCCTATAAATGAACATATGTTTAGAACTTACCTATACGCTTTTCACGTTTTTCAGTCTGCTGAACTGCCGTAACATATATATATATATATATATATATATATATATATATATATATATATATATATATATATAATCTTCTATTAAATTCTAGTTCTTTCGATGCCCAACTACCTCCGATATAGGTATGGATGGCTCTCAGATTTATCACGCATACAATTTTTGTTCAGGAATTTACATAGCTAAAAATTGTTTGGCAAAGGTTTCTCCCTGGCTCAGAAACTTAAAGGTGAGATAACTAATAACGCTGACTTAAACACCTGTTGCTTCTGCAACAAATGTAATAAATAATAAATTAGAGCAGAGGACTTGACCATTTAGAATTGTATTCGGTCAAATTGAATCATAAAGGATAAAATTTAAATCTATGGTTAGTTTTATGGGCTGGGTTGGATTAAGGGATTAGGGTTAGATTTAGGGCTGTTCAATGAATTTTGATTATCAGTTACCAGTGTATATTCTTTCAAATTAACAATTATGAAAAATGTTCTAAATTGTTTCTTGTTTTAACTTGCAAAGCTAACAAGAATAACCTTAATACCTCTCCTAAAACCAATCTCAACCCTGAAAATAGTAATATCCGTTATAATCAAATTTGATTATCGTATTTTTCGGTGTATGACCTGCACTTGAGATGACCAGCACTTCATATAACCCGCACGTTGTTAAATGTTCGTGAGTATTGTCGTATAACCTGCACGTTCGTATAACAGATATCTTAAAAATTGTTTTGCAACCACTGGTCATAAAGAAATTCTTTTCAACTATTAGGAAACTTGAACCCTCCCGGGCTGGTTATGTTGCAAGAATGACAGTCAACCAATGGCTCACAAACATGGATTCCTAGAGGTGAATATGAAACGGCATGACGAACTGGACAGGTTCAGATAATAATGGCTCTGCGACGCCCACGATAGAGAGATGTGGCAAATCCTGTGGATGATCCATATGCAAAGACAGACGATGAAAGACTGAGGATGATGATATTGATGATGATGATGATGATGACTTACGCTGATGTAACTTTCGAACGGCAATTCTCTTGGGAAATTCTGTAGATACAAGAAAAGTAATTCCATTATGCTTTGAGCGAAAGAAAAGTTCAAAGAGCTGCAATCTATTCTTGTGTTGTTTGCATTATCAACCAGTGACACAAAAACAAATATTGATAACCCCCAATACGACAGAAATATCACAGACAGTCTATTCTGCAAATCATTCCTCTATTATTTGAAGAAAAAAACAACACCTTTTCTTTCGGTTCTATGAATATTTTATTTCAATCAAATAAACCCCAAACCATTCAAATTTAATACACCTTCCACTTCTCTTTTATATAATATCAAAATCTTCTAGTTTATTCGTACGGTGTAAATTCTTTATTCAATGACGATCAGCGATAAGTTTGTAAACAAAACTAACCGAACTAGATTTAAAACAGATTATTACGAAAATTAGTGTCTTGTATTCTAAGCAAATATTTGCAGAAATCGTAAAAAAATTTGGTTTATTTTGATTTAATAAATTCAATCTAATAGAGTTATTTCAAATAGATGAAAAATCCAACATAATATTTCATAAAAATGGCAGTGAAGAATCTAATAATTGCATGGCAAATGAAATTTTCACATCCAAAATTAATGAAAAAGAAATCAGACAAAAGAAAAAAAAAGCCGTTACATGAAATTTTCATCTTGAGCAGTTTCCATGTCTTCATTTTATCTCATAAGTTTCGATAGAAAGAATATTAATCCTGGTTAATTTTCACGGGCAACGAATTCCGTGGTTTAAATATTTTATGACTGAGACACGAAATTGAATATTAGGAGATGTTTATGTTCTGAAGTTGCGAGATTATAAGCCCGTAAAGTTTAATTTTTTGCGGCTCAAAATTGACAGTGAATCAAAAACAACTCTCAAAATTCTAAATTGCTTACTGTGACACGAAAATAATGCAGGCTTAAATTCAACAGATCTCTTGAAAATTCATATTTCTAATTTCCCCCAAATACACACATTCAAAAGTTTGCAAAGAAATCAAGAACTGACAAAAGTAAGAGGTTTTATGGAGATGAAATAATGATAAATTAAGAATAGAATTAATAGGGATTCATCTAATGTACGACACTTTTTTTTAAGAAAAGCTCTCTGAAATTGCTTTGACTGGGAGTCTTACTTTGGGAATTAGGAAATAGGAAAATTGAGTGAAACCTTCTCGGTAGCTTTTTTTTAGTTTTATCGATATCTGAAAAGATAATGACAAACTAAGAATAGAATCAAAAAGGGGCTATTCAATGGAAAACCCTGTAGTACAAAGTTAAACATGAAGAATGATCAATCTTCATTTAAATCATTCTCGTAACGTCAAAATTCACATCTTCTGTATCATTGTGAAATATAAGCTTCATAGCATCTACAGAAACGTGATCATCATTGTCCATGATCTCAAGATCAATAAAAGTTTCTTCAGTTTCACTTAGGCCAGTGAGAATTAAGATTTCTGCTTCCCAGAATCCATTCACGGTCGCTTCGACGGATATGGAGTTTCATACTTTTGAAATACAGTGTCAAACTTCTGCAACGTTGAACGTCTATATTCTTCCAGTTTGCGTAATAGTAAGCAGACAATAAGACACCCTATGTTCACGGATTTTGTTTTAAAACGAGCGGTTTACCACAATGTTAATAAGTTGCAGAACTGCTGTGATCTTTCTTGAACATTTTTCTAGTGCCTTCATCGATGCTTGCGCGTAAGCTGTCAAATAAAAGCAATGAGGTGCCGTTGAAAACATTGATTGGTCGTCTTTGCCAAACTTTGACAGCCAAGATTTCCATACCATCTCTAGAGAACAATCCTCCGTGTTGGTAATGCACGATTATTCTGAGGAGAAATTCTTCTGTCGGTATTCTTATTCTCTGGAATATTAGTATAGGTTGCCATTTCTTTTCTACCTCTGAGCATCGCAGGATCAAAGAAAAATGGGTTTTTTTCGTGATCGGTTATTGTTATTGACACGCTATGGACACATTTTAAATGTGAAATGCATCAAAGACATCTAAACTACGTCGTTGATGAATACATTATCACCGCCTGTTGTAAGTTCTCCCCCTTTGCTTTGCTATAAATTCCTTGGAAACTCGTTGTATTTTCCTTTCAATTGGCAGGCAGATCGTAGGATGAGCAGAGATCTCTTCTTTTTTCTTAAAACGGCACCACCCCAAAGGGACACCAACTGATAGGTTTATCTCTTTTGCAAACTCTTTAGCTTTCAGTCTGATCATAACCGTTGTCACTGAACGCTTTTTTTTTCAAGTTGATTAAGCATCCACGTCTTTAGGAGTTCTTTCAAGTTTGGTGTACTTGACTTTTCCTGTCTTCAATAACCCCCGCTGTATCGAGTTTCAGTTTTAGATAATCTTTATTTCCATTCTAATCTCCCACAATGGACACACCAAGACCAAATTCTCTACCTACCTGCAAATCGTTTTCTTTTTTCTTCAGAAAAAAAAATTATCACAAAGAGCTAAAATGCAGCAGTAAACGTCTGTTTCATTTCCAGACCGATTTTGACAAATCAGCGATCAATATAAATGCGTTAGCAAAGCAAACACAGATCCAGAATGAAAAATCAAATTACATTTCATTGAATTAGGTTGAATACACAAATGTGAAAAAACTTGGCTTCAAAGAAAGTAATATCATCAAGAACAGAGTCAGCAACTTCAAACTTACTCCAGTAGTATACCGGTGTGCAAGGGTTGGATAGGTTATAATACTATGTTCTTTTTCCATAGTCATCTATTTGCGAGTTGACACCATTATCACTGTTATGTATTTGAGGGTGAATGAACATGTACATATACAGGTTAAAATGCTACTGGATAACACGTATAACACGGGTTCCTTTAAAAAAGGTCAAAATTATTGTATAACCCACGGGTTATATACAGTTTGAAATGGTTGAGTCGTCTGCTTTCATCTATTTTCAATACGTTCGTAGGAGCAGCAGTTGATTAGGTCAACGTTATTCGTTACCCCCCTTCAATATTGTATTTTGCAAACCAGTACTTTTGGCTCGATCAGCTGCAATTACGTAAAACAACAGAAAAAGGGATGAAAGGTGTCTTGTGTTTTAATTGCAAGTTGTTATTTTCTCAGAAGAGATGTGATGTCATTAGAAGTTGTGATGTCGTTAGAAGAAAATCTACTTAGATAATCTTTTTACCAGTGGCTATGATGTCATTATAGTGTGTCTTGAGTCAGCATTTTTGTATTAAAAAAGCCTAAAGCAGGGAAAAAAACGCCATTTACAACTTTGGGGGGAAAAAATCACTATCATTATTGACCTTTTAGCGTCCATTGTTTGATATAGACCTTCCCAAATATTTTCCCGCCCATTTGTCTCGTTCGTCAAGCCACAGATTTTGCACATAATCTCAGAGTATCTTAGCTCTGTTTAAACGCCTTTAAGCCATGATGAAGTGATATGGCTCGTGCAGTGGCTACAAAAAACAATGAATTTAATTCTAGAATCCTATCGTGTTCAAGCACTCGTAACTTCCCTCTCAGAAGCCTAGGTAGGGGATTACCGCATTTCACTTCACATAGAATAAACATTCTGACAATACCAGATATGCTTGGTCTCTAATTTATTACCATCAATTTAATCATATCATCTCGGACAAGTGTGAAAGTCGATGTTTATGTATATACAATGAAGTGAGGATTCGCTACACAAACACGTGTATGTTTCTGCTTTAGTTGGGTTTCTCCAGGCATATATTTTGCATTATTTTAAATTCATATTGGGGACATTGGCAGGGGGGTGGATTTTTATTGGTGGTTTTTCTTTTATTCTATTTATAAATATTTTCAATTATTTGTTGTTGCTTTTCTGTTTTTTGTTTTTTGTTTAGTAGTTCTCCTGATTGGATTTTTCGTCAACGTGACTAGGGGTGTGAAATAATAATACTGTTCATAGTAATAATGAGGGCAATAAGATATCTATGGTGGTTAATTTTTGGGTATCCATGTGTGGGTTATCAAATTATGTTTGTTAAGATATTCATATGTTCTATATGACAATTTTTTTTGTTCAATCGGCCGAAGTGAGGATTTCGAAATCCTCATCTAGGCATTTTTAACATGGGGCTTCAATATTCTGGCATATGTGTGCTCGGCTTAATATTTTCCATTTCACTGTAGGTTTGAGTTTGATTAAGTATCTGTTAGTCTCCAATTATATGTCAACAGTGATCTACTGCTTTATACTTTTCGTTTGTAAATGATTATGAGTAGTAGCCTAATCTTAGTTTAATGGGTGTTTTAGATATTCCTATATAATATTTCTCTTCTGAGGATTCCTCTTGGATTGATATTCCGGCTTGGTATATGATATTCTATTTGAGACACTTGTTTTGCAATGGGCATCCGTTTTTATTCGTACGATTGCGTAAAGAATCCTTAATTATATGTGTTGAGCTCCAGTCTAAATCAACTTAAATTTGATTGTTGAATGTTAATGAAATGAACACCGCATCCAACTGATGTTGAATTATATTATACTGCACACCCAATTATGTAATATATATATATATATATATATATATATATATATATATATTGATTAAAATTCGATGAAATTTAATATTTTGGTCATACTAAGTAAATATTTTGATGAAATTTCATTATTAACCGCGGTTTTCCGGACAAGTGGGCGATATTACGTAAGAATGTTAACATCAACTTATTGACTGTCTTATATCGCAAACCATGCTATAAGCGGAACTATTTTGAATCAAACATTGTTATTTAGGGAGTTCTTATCGTGCAAGAAGTCATTGACACAGCTTCATAGTTTCTGTTTACCGTCGGATCTTCCCCCGGGTGATATGAACTATACAAGTATTTGTTGAGGTGAGGAGAAGATTAGAATTCAGTAGCACAGCCTCATTACATCCTTCATGTGTGTCACACCAGAAAAAAGAATTGAGAGAACATAGGCATGATTGGTCACTGGTGGTTGATAAAAGTTCCAACTGCTGGATGGTTTGAGATAAGGGGATATTTTAGGGGTATCTTGGTGTGTGTATGTGTGTGTGTGTGTGTGCACACACGTGTTTATTGAACAGAAAGTAAAAGTTCAGTTTTGCATTATAGTTACATTATAAATAGAACCCCCATCTAAAACGTTTAGAAATACCTTTTCTTCAAAAACCTCTAGTCTTATTTTAATTTAGGAAGTATTATCCTCCATTTTTAACCCTTCACAGAGAAGTCTTCTCTCTTTACTCCCATTAAAGATATATATATATATAGACATATAAGATAAAAAATATGTATACGGACTGAAAGTAGATTTTACTTTGGCATTTTAGTAATATCGTACATAGACCCCACCTCCATTACTCCTTCAAAAATATTTTTCTCTAAACTTTTTGTTTTAACCCCCACCCCCGAGGTCGACTGAATAGACATGCGAAATTGTTTGGGCTGCACCCATGTCCAGGTAATTTTTATTGTGAGACGGGCAAAAACATAAAGACACAGACTCTTTCTTAAACACACAAACACCGGTCACTTTTATATTTAAGATATTTTACAGTGCACCGTTTTGTGGTTTTATGTATTGAGCTATCCTGTTGAATCATGCGGCAGCTAAAAGTTAAGACCCGTGATTCGCGTGTTTGCAGTCAAAGCAAAAAGTAGCTGAGACAAAGAAGGAGAAAAAGCCATAATTACAATTAAATGTCTTATTCAATTCTATTTTTTTGAACTTCTGAGTTCCACGGTTCAGGAACGATGTCAGAAAAAAGCAACACGGTAGATACAAGCAACAAGACGTGGGAAATTAGGCGACCTCTCCTTTTTGGATGAAAGTGACAATTGTTGCTTCGCCCTCGGCATACTTTGTTGACCACAGGCTGTGAACAGTCTTTTATGGGAAAGGAACCTTGGTTAGGATGTAGATAAAATACGTTGCGAGCCTGAGAAAAAAAGCTATGCCTTAATCAAGCCATGAAAATGAACAATTGTTGTTTCCAGCTACAAACCCCACTTGAGGACAATCATTTCGCCCGAAATAATTTGCGGGTCTGCAAAATGCTTATCAATTTCTGAAGTACCCTTCTTCATTGATATATATTTGAAACGAAACAGATTGTTTTCCAGTGACAAACACCACTCGAGCTTTGCAATCTGCGAAAACGTTCATCATTCCATGAGGAACCGTCATCGGTGACTACCGTGGATCCTCACAGTGAACCCCCGTATAAGTTGTAAATGTTTAGATTATCAGCCCTCTAGCTCCATCGGTGCAGCCTGTACACATGATACATAGATACAAATCAAGCCAGACCAATTTCAAAACTGAAGAGAGAGATATATCAACAGTTTTTGTGACAGTTTTGGTTAATGGTTTCTAATTTTATGGCCTGCAAAAACGTTCATCATTCCATAAGGACCTGTCATCGTTGACAACCCCGGATCCACGCAGTGCTCACCTGTATTTCTGCATAAACAGAATCAGAAGTGATATATACATTTCGGGAGTGGGTGGTGATGCCGTCACATTTCCCAAACAAAGTAAGTGAACACCGATGGCATACGTTTACAGATCATTATATCACTGTCCCATCATCAATAACGGATTATCCATTACACCAATCCCAAGCTTTTAGTAAGGTTCTTATGGCGAAAACAATTTTGCAGTTGCTGCTCGGAGTCGTAAAAGCACGACATGTATTCAAAACCGTCAACCAAAATTTCAACATAAGTTTCTCTAAGTTTCGAAGTTAATCTGGCTGGCTATGTATGTATCTACATGTGTACTGGTCGCTAAAAAGGACAGTTGGAAAATCGAACATTTACTCCTTATGTCTGAAAAAAAGAATAATAATGACGTTACATCCCTTTGTTTTCACCCGCTTGATTATTTGGAATTCAGACTTTTTATTAGTGATCACTTCCCAATAAAAGGCGTTTCATTTATCACCTCTTTTTGAAATGTTTAATTGATCACCACCAACACGGCATAGGGCCATTGAGCGTTGGTCACGTGATAGTTTCTATTGTGCGACCGACACCCGGATCTGTATGTTTTTTTTTTAATGGTTGGAACCTAATATAAAAAAAGAAAACAAATAGTTTTTGTTCATGTCTGATGAGTAAAAATATATCTAAAAGTACTAAAATCTTAAAATCTTAAATACCCACGTATACTCAATTAAAGAATTTTTCTCACTTTCAACCTCCTTTATTCAAGGGGTCTTATCAACATTTTAAAAATCCGTATTTCAAACTGTAAATATACTGTAACCCAAAATTTCTGACTCTTTTCTGTGATATTCTCTTGGTAGTTCTGTCTTAAACATCTTTCTTTACAAATTGGTTTTGTGTTGTCATTTTACAATAATATCTATATTGCGCTTACCCTAGTATAAGTAGAATTTCGTTCTCGACTGTCATTTAAGAATGATATGCAAATGCATCTCTCTAAAACTGAACCTAGAATAAAGTTACCTGTTGGAAAGGACCAAGCTCATCCATCTCATGAAATATGATATGAAATTACTAACAAGTACTAAATGTCCATTATCAAAGATTATATATATATATATATATATATATATATATATATATATATATATATATATATATATATATATATATGTATGTATGTATGTTTTATTACTTCGAAATTCTATTTGAAATGATCGGTTATTACACAGTGAATGCATTATTTGGTCCAGCAGCATCAATAGAATATTGAATCTGCAGCCGATAAGTAATCGCGTTAACGTAGCGTTGCTCTTACCACTGAGCTAAACAGCTATCAGTAATGAAGCGCCTCAGATAACTGTTTTATTTCCCAATTCTCATTTTCGTTTATTCACCGTCCATATTTTCTCTATTTGTTTTTCGATGCAGGCAGTTATATCACTAGGAAATGGATATTTTCTCTGCAAGAATTGATTATAAATGTGTTATATTACTTTGGAACCCGATGGGAGATCATTTCAAATAGAGTTTCGAAGTAATACGACGCGTTTATAACTATTTCTGTTGGATTATATATCCATTTCTTAATTCCCGCAGCAGCTCCATTTCCTCTGATTATCTATTCTATTTGCGTTGTCTGGGCCAGATGGTACATTCACGGTGTAACAACGAATAACTATTCCGGTTAAGAATCTTTATATAATACAGCTCAATTTTAGAATCATCGCGTTGGATCATACATGTATTTCTTAATAACACGATTTTTGCGTTGACACACACACACGCACACACACACACACACACACACACATATATATATATATATATATATATATATATATATATATATATAGATAGATAGATATAGATATATATAGATATATATAGATAGATAGATACACTTATAACTAAGCCTTCTGTTAGTTTGTTTAAGAAGATTTTTTAAAAATCGACTTCTTAAGTAGGCTAACCGTGGGAGTCATTCAATGTCACCAGAGGTCTTTCTCTCGTCAATCTTCTCTTAAAGACTGTACTATTTTCGTCCTTCATTTTCCTCATGAATAGCAAAATCATCCCTTACAATAAAATATTTCTTACAATTTTGGGGGTGTTTTTCTTTAATAGTGACAAGAGGTAGTAAATACAACCAGCCGTTGTCACATTTTCTGAGCAACTTCTCTTGCCTATTCCGAAGGGACAGCCAGAACCGTGGTCGGTTTTTCACCCTTCCATTCTTAAAATGTTCTAGCCGATTGGCCAACTACCTTTGATCATTTCTGACTAAGTCTCCCTTCATATATATATATATATATATATATATATATATATATATATATATATATATATATATATATATATATATATATATATGTGTGTGTTTTTTGTTTTATTTTTCCACGTCGCTATTTGCTTCCAGCTTTATCTGTTTAGTTGTTTTCTTTGGGTAAATCTTAGATTACCAGTGGAAAGAAAAACAAAAGCAAAAAAAGAAACAAAACAACCCCCCCCCCCCAAAAATGCATTAATCGTTAATAATTAGAAGTCATATGCTTATCAGAAACCGTCAGCCAAAACTGTCGCCAAACAGTTGACATGGATTTTTTTCAGTTTCTTCAAAGCTGATCTGGCTGGCTATTTATTGCGTACAGGCCTCTACAATCAAGAAACATTTCTTTCCTCAACATATTTTCTAGCGTGCAGCTCAATTTGCAATCCAAGTTAATGCTAAATTCATCCTTTGGTTTGTGCTTGGCAGCATCTGAGCTTGCCTTTTTTTTTCAAAATTCTGATGGAAAATTCAAACCCGACCTGTTATTGGTTTCCAGTTACTGATAATATTATGATTTACAAATCTTTGCTTTGTCCGGTATTTTACCAGAGAACCTAAAGGCAAATTATTTGGCGTCAGTCTTCTTTTCTTTAATACTGGCTTTTATGAGGACTCCAACGCTGACTCTTGCCTCTAGCAGGAAACTACTCAAAAAGCTTTGCCACCGTGTAAGGGTGACTCCGCCTTGCATTTTTTCTCTTTTCTACTTTCTTTAACATTTCATAATTAACGCCGCCTATTCTTTTCATTTTTAGAAACGGTCAACCGGAACTGCGAGCAGAACTGTTAACATAGGTTTCTTTGTGTTTTTAATGCGGTCTGGCTGTATATATCCTGCATACAGGCCGCGCAAATGAAGCTAGAGGGCTGAAATTTTAAACATTCACTCCTTATCATGTTTAGAAAAAGAAAGTATTTTTGTCTGCTGATACTCCCTTTGGATTTCAAGGGAAGGGGCAATTTACAATGTAAATATATGCTAAATTTCCGCCTTAGTTCATGCCTGGCATTATTCATATCTGTTCGGGGGGGGGGGTGAAAATTCAGATTTTCCGGTGATCACCACCCAACGAAAGGCAAGAGAAGTAACACATTCAGTGATTAGTCCTTTTTCTAATGTTTAATTGATCAACCCCAACACAGCATAAAACTAGAAAGACCTTGGTTACATGACGGTTTTTATTGAATAATTAGCCAAACCTGTTTTTTTTTCCCTCCATTCATATTTCGTTCTTCGACGAAACTCTGGCAACAGGCGGAATCAGGCGGTCCTTACGTAATGCATTTCCCACCCAACCCCTCGCTTTGGTCCCCATGGAAACAGGATGGAATTTGATTGAGAAAGGACCCCCACCTTTTTTTATTTTTTATTTTTTTTAGTATCACACGTACATTCCCCTGGCGGCCATCATCGTTGATGTTCGCTTCTGTCAAATTGCCGTGCATCTCGGCTCGGAACCAAAACCTGACAAGCTTGTTGCATTGGTTGACACAGCTTCTTATGGAAATGTTCCATTGACGCCCTATCTCTTTCAGGGGACTGTGACGTGGATATGTTCCTGTATACTCGCCCTTTTTACGTAAGCATTATAACAGCAAAGAAAAACAGGTCTGGTTAGTCACTCAATAGAAACTCTCACAAGAACGATGTTTTTTTCATGTCAAAAATGTCATGTCTGGGGTGATCAATTAAAAATTAACGGAAAGGAATGATCTATTAATGAGTTACTACTCGCATTTTTTGTTGTTGGGCAGTGATCACTATAAGACTATCTGACTTTAAAATAACCCCGTCGGACGAAAACAAAAGGACCAATTTACTTTAACTTACATTTCTAACTGAGTCTCCACTACGAACATATCTTTTTCGGGGTGGGGGTGGGATTTTTGAAAAAGAAAAACTATGTCTTTTTTTAAACATAATATGGAGTAAATCTTGAAATTCCTAGCCTTCTAGCTCAATTTGTGCGGCCTGTATACGCGACACGTAGCCAGTCAGCCAGTCAGCCACACCAATTCAAACACAGATGAAACCTATTCAAACCGTTTTAGTGACAGTTTTGGTTGACGGTTTCTAAAAGGTTTCGGAAAGGCGTCTCCATGATTGAAAACGACAGTCATCATCGGAAGAGCATCTCTCTCAGCATTCCGTCACACCTCGCTCTGCATCACCAAATATTCTCTCCTCGGTGTGAAGTGCCATATTGGACCTGGTGTTTCAAGCGTTAGATTGGCTACCCCAAAGGTCGGACATTGGATTTTAACAGCGCAACCAGTTTACGTCACAATAAATCATAACAGAAGAGGTGGCAAACCTTTTATTTGACAGTGAAGTTGAAAGTAACAATGATGATGATGATATCGGTCTGACAAGAAAGAGTGATATTGAAGAAGACTTCCATGAAGATATTCTGGATTTTTTTTCATGTTTGAGTGTTTTGATATTTATTCCTGATAAATTATTTGGTATTCGGAAGTCTTTGTTAGGATATTTATGCCTAAGAAATCATTTTGTGTCTATATTCACCTTTACAATGATTTGTTTCATATCAATGGGACTGGGAGAAATTTTGCACCAAAATGAAGTTCAACATGAAAGAGGGCCTAAACTCTCGATTTTTGCTTAATTTGATAAACTCACTCGGAGTGGGGTCTATTTTTAGGGAATCTGAGAGGCGAAGACGAATGGCATGAAAATGAGACATTAACTTGAGGTACAGGCTAAACGCCCTTAACTTGCCTGTATAATATTAATGTTCACAACCAGCACCCCCCAATCACCCAAGTTCACTTGATTCGATAAACTCATCCAGAGGGGGACCTGTACCCCACTCAATGAAAATTGAGCCTAATTTCCAAATTTACCCAGGAAATTTTAACTGGATTTTCTTAAGTTCTTGTGGTGTAGCTAAAGCATAAAATAAATTTTGATTGAGGTCCTATCGTGAGTGCCGGGCTGAATTCGGGCGTTTGATCATGGAGACTCCTAAAATACTTTATTCTTCATGATGCCAAGTGGTGTACTCATGCAGATTCTCAAAGTTGTGGACCTAAAATTGTACCAGGAGTTCCTGCTGACGCACAGACAGACGAGCAAAGAGAGGAAAGGCTCGTCCACTTGGCTGGTTGATCCGGCTGGCCAATTGTGAGGTTGTGATGATTCAATATATATATGTATATATATATATATATATATATATATATATATATATATATATATATATATCATCTGCTGAGGTATTGCTGACCATTTACCATCTCCATGCGTACAACTCTTTCCCTGTCAGTTGTTCTTCTTTCCAGTATAGAAAGGGGTAATCTGGTGCTCTTTCTTTTTTCTGGATGACCCATGTTTTTGCTTGTCTTCTCCTTTGTTTTGGGTTTAGGAAACCAACTTTTTATGTCTGAGGAATAATGCTGTTAGCTGGAAGTCTTGTGATATGACTTGACCATCTGAGCTTCTTAGATCTTAGATCTGTGATGGTTGCTGTGATCCCTCTGCTCTTGATGGTATCAGTCTTCCTGACCTTGTTATCAATTGTCAGCCCCAGGATATTTCTGAGGCATCTCATTTCAAAAGTTTCTCGTAACCATGTTTCTGAGCCACAGCTTTCAATGCATAGTACAGACGGATTTTCATCTATTTTGATACGTCTTGCCTGTTCCTCATTGTGTTTAGCATTCTGGAAGAAGCTGATGCAACTAAACTTTGTCTTCTTTTGACGTCAGCAGAGCTGCCGAAAACTGAACTTGCAGGAGGAAATGAAATCTTAAACATTCTCAACCTCATTGCCATCGATCGAGATTCCATTGTTGGAACCTGATATGATCTCAAACTTGCTGCCATTTCTCTTCACACCCTATCTTTAACATCCCTCTTCGAGTTCCCGCGTTGAGAGATTTAATTTTCTAAAGATTGACGAGATAAGTATGGGGTCGTCTGCATATCAGATATCAATCGAGAAAGTATCATTCATTTCTAGAGTTGAGTCAATACTTTTCTAGACTTTCATGTCTGAAGCAAGGAAAATGTTAATGTTGATAAAAGACACTCTTGGCGAACAAATATGTTTACTAGAACCAATCTGTGATTTGTCCATCGATTATAACTGCACATTCTGTGTTTTTGTACAAGGCCTCTAAGATGTTGATTATTTGGTAGTCAATACTTATTGTCCCTATCATTCTCCACAGTGATCTTTTACTTACTGTTGAAAGTCGCCTGAAAACCTATGGACTTCATATACGCTTTCTTTTTTAATAATAATAATCCAACAATTAATATTGCATCCACTGTCTCTCGACATTGTCTAAAACTAAATTGACTTTATTTCATTACTGATTCCGTTTTATCATTTATTCTGTTTAGAATAATCTTTCAGAAAACTTATTTATATTAGTGATATAGCTCTGTTGTTTGCTGGGTCTTGCTTGGCTTCTTTTTAATGATGTCAGTGACAAGCATTTTGCTCTGTCCTTTGGGCCTGGTTTTTCCCCGAATATAATTGAGCAATTGCTATTTGTAGCATATATATATATATATATATATATATATATATATATATATATATATATATATAGAGAGAGAGAGAGAGAGAGAGAGATAGAGATGGATGAAAATGACAATTGGAAGGTAAAGAGAAACACTGAAGAGATAGGTGTTACATCTCAATGTTCTTCATTATTCCGTGGGCGTATTTCGATGCATTTTGACGGGAACCAGCCATAGTTTTTAGAGAAAATATATTTGCAGCGGTTCTCAGAAGGAATTCGCTGTTTATATGTTCGATGTGATGTTTGTTTTGCTGAAATTTGATTTTTCTGTTTCAGCAACTTTTTTTATGAAACTCTGCAAGTAATTTTCCTCTGAAAAAAGATGGCTGGACCCCGTCGAGATACATCAAAATACACACGGAAAAGAAATTTATTTCGCAATGTAACACCTATCTCTTGAGTTTTTCTCCTCACCTTCCCATTGTCATTTTCCTCTACATTCTGTTGGATCACTTCACATCTACAATATAGATATCTATATAGCTCTGCATATATATATATATATATATATATATATATAGGTGATGTCTATGTGCTGTGCTGCATTCTCAAAATAATTTCGCACTAGTTTGCCTGCAAAAAAAGCCCTAAATATACATGAGCGAAATGCGTCAAAAACATGCAAACAGTAAGAAAAAAGCTAATAAAATGGCTCAAAATGGACACAATACCCCTGCTACTTTAGCGATTTTCGCACTGCCAAAAGAATAATCGTGCTAAATTTAGCGCATAAAGTGCTAAATTGACTACACTGTCTGGCTATGTATGCGTAATGCGTGCAGCTTAAATTATACACAGACACACCAAGTAAAAAAAATTCTGAAACCTACGTTTACAGTTTTAGTTACAGTTGTGGTTGGCGGTTTTTGATTGAACATACTTTCTCTTTTGTTTATCAAAATGTCTTCTGAGAAATCTGAGAAATCAGCCAATCTTTGAACTCTTCAAACTGGGAGTTAAGAGATATTGAAAAGCAGTGTGCCATGTGGCTGGCCCAACAGTTAATAGCACAGAAGATAGAATCAGTGTTCTGACTTCAAACTCCGGCTGTGATATTCGTTCGACTGCCGTTGGGAGAGATATGGATCCACATATCCACTCAGCTTATAGGATCAAAAGGGCTCCAACGTTGTAGCCCTTTCAAGCCTGTAAGCCCGTCTATCTTTGGCACTAAGCTAGCTGCCTTGGCCCATATAAAACTTACAATTGGGTGACAACTTCATTTTCTCAGGGGTCGTGCGGCCCAGTAACTATTGTCCCAAAGTTTGAATGAACCTTTTCGGAGCTTTACAAAATTTGTGCCAAGTAACGAATGGTTCAACTCCCCACTTTATATATGCGCGTGTGGTCGTGTGTTTGAGTGTTCGTGTATTACAGTACTACTGGCCGTACCATTCTGTCTACAGACTTGGAAACTGGCATCAGTACTTCACTGAACAACTTGATTTATCGGGTTCTTATTTTGTGGGGTTCATAATCTAGATGTTTCCAGATGTTCTAGATATTTTAGATGTTTTCAGTAGATATGATGTCATAAATAGAATTTATTCTGACCATATCTATTCTTCGATGGATTTTTTTTTTTTACTTCAAACTTTTGACGCTACGGTCGTTCAATTATTGACTGTGATGGTAAGTTTTTTTTAATCTTCATCCTAATTCTATTAGTTTCCTTTTATTGCAGTTTTTGCTCCAACTGATCGTCTGAGCGATTACCATCGACGGCGAGAAAACATCGTTTGATCGGGAAATAAGAAAATACAACATAATCAGCCCATTTCCGATTAATGATGTATTTGACTTCTGTTTTTTTTTAATGGCAATGGGCTAGTTATGTTGCAAGAATGAAAAAAAAACGATGGACATTAAGACTCGCAACATGGATCCCCAGAGGTCACATGCGAAACCGAGGCCGACAAAAAACAATATGGAGAGATGAACTAGACAAATTTAGAAGATATTGGCTCCGCAACGCCCGTGATAGAGAAATGTGTCGGATCCTGGGGAAGGTTTATGTCCAACGAGGGACATTAAAAGACTGATGATGATGATAATGGAGATGATGATGATACTTTGCTGCTTAGTGAATTTTCCATATATTGTTCAACACGATCCTGTCTTGTGAACATTCCCAACACGACATGCTGTTAACAGATGTTGGTCATGTGATAGTTTCTATGGAGTAACTAATCAGACCTCTTTCATTTATTCATTCGTTTTAAATTTTTTTTATCATTAAAGATGGGAAAGACCGTAGAGGAAAGACCAATTACAAGTTAGAAAGAAATGATGGACTAATTGGCTCCGAGCGTCGATGTCGAAGACGAATTTGTTTTGTTCTTTTAGGAAGAAAAACGAAAAAACAGACGACAAAGAAATGAACTTGGTTCCATTTAGTTAATTTCATTTATTTCGTCTGATGAAGACTCCCTTGCTAGAATCTGTTAACCAAAGCTGTCAGCATAGGCGAATATAGTTTTTTTCTTCAGTTTTTAAGTGATTCTTCTGAGTTGGCAATATGATTCTCTAAACAATTACTCCTTATTATGCTATGCCGAATTGTGTTCGACAGACAGGAATATGGCATAACAATCTAGACAAATTCAGAAAGTACTGGTTCCGCGATGCCCATGATAGAGAGATCAGGCTAAAACTGAGAATTGTGTATATCCAAAGATGGACACAAAAAGCTGATGATTTGAATTCATCCCCCCCCCAAACAAGTTAATTTTATGCTAAATCGGTGTCTTAGTGTTCGTTACCGTTCACGCTTGTTCTATTTGAAAACTCAGAAAACAAAAAGAGGAAAGAAATATTTTGTTCATTGATCATCCTTTTTTTCCGATGTATTGGTTGATCACCCCTACACAGCATGCCAGCAAAATACGTTGACCACGTTGCGGTTTCTATCGAGTGACTACCCACACCTGTTTTGTGTATTCTGTCTAATGGCACAAAGAACGAAGTTTTGGGCGTTCCTTGTTTTGTTCGTCGTTAATTGAGACTTTGAAAAGACAGACAGACAGGAGGTTGGAAGACCGTAGGTGAAGATTTAGGGCCTGGACTTCTTGGGAGAATCCTCTAATATTTACTGAGAATTGATAAGAAAGGAAAATTTGCAATAATAGATAGGTACTATCACTTATTGAAAAACAACTCAATGGACTGAATTATTACTTATACAATTCATGTGTGAACATATATATCCAAACTCCGACTATTGAGTTTTGACTCATTTTTTGTTTGTCACAATAATGACAATGACTTCAACGAAAACCAGTGATGTTATGACTCATGTCGATTTGTTTAGCAGAAGGAACTATTAACAGAAGAGGTGAAAGGGCGTACGTAGTTTTGAATATCAGATTGAGGAATGAATTCTGTTTTGTTTATATTTTGGGTTTTAATGAAGCAAAATTTGACCCTAAACGCAGCTTACGTTGTTATTCGATAACACCAGAAGAAATGTATGTAACTGATCTTTGATTTTTTCAACGCTATTTGAGGCTTCCCTTAATTTGGATGCATTTTCAATAAGCCCCTCAAGCCCCCAGCCCCTTTAGCTACACCTCTGGTAGAGAGAGTGGACGAAAGACGGATTGAAAGAAAGATGAAGGAACAGGCAGGCAGATAGAAGAGAAAATAGTGACCCGGACAGTGAAGTGAGCAGAGAGAGAGAGAGAGAGAGAGAGAGAGAGAAAGAGAGAGAGAGAGAGAGAGAGAGAGAGAGAGAGAGGGGGCAGGAGGTGAAATATAAAGATATCAGCTGGGAGAGAACTTTTGAACTTTGACATCGACAAAGGAGATGAAAGGCAAGAGAGTAAGATAGGGCGAAATTAAATTCGGTTCTGAGTGTCATCGACCGGAAGATTCGATTAATGTTAATGATGATCGCTTGTGCCAACGCCAAGGAGTCTTTTTTTCAAACAATACGGTGCTTTAGATGTACGTTCCCGGGTACGTCGTTAGTAAAACAGCAGATATTTTACTAGTAGACATAGATCAATCGAAAAGATTAAGATGAGTAAGAATGCAGATGCTTTACTCTATTCATTCAATCAGTAAGCCAAGCGTAGACATCAGCATCGTATCGGAGATCATAAAAAAACAAAGATCGGATTTAATCTCCAAGAAAAAGAAATAGGAACACCAACTGTGTCACCCGAGGGCACGGATGTGGAATCATTCTGAGAGTACACAC
The DNA here is from genome assembly GCA_963457665.1 of Thysanoteuthis rhombus. Classification (NCBI taxonomy): domain Eukaryota; kingdom Metazoa; phylum Mollusca; class Cephalopoda; order Oegopsida; family Thysanoteuthidae; genus Thysanoteuthis; species Thysanoteuthis major. The sequence goes on along the minus strand of OY735238.1, from coordinate 20,061,057 downwards.
CTACATTGGTGATTATTTTCTTGAAGTATCCCCACGTGTGTTCATGGGGATCTTTGAGCGGCCGGTTATTATTTAAGAAAGTTATATTTGTATTTTACAGGATACGTTATGGAGAAAGTGAACAAAAAGGCTTTGAAGCAATTTTAAAAAGTCTGTTTTTTTGTTAATGAAATCATAAGCAAATTATTACATCTCCCGCGTGCCAATAAAATGTTTTCGCGTGCCAAAGTTAGCATGCGTGCCATAAGTTTTCTACTCTTGTCGTAGTGAATAAAATCGCTTGCAAAGCTCATCTGAATTTCTGGATGTCAGCAGTTCAGTTCTTTGGTCATACTGTGCAGAAGGATGCAACGGTTCATTTGAAAGATTTAACAGCTGCGTGATTTGGTATTCCCTAGATGTGAAAAAGAAAAGAAGGAGAATAGGTCTTTTGGCAGTATGCAGTGTTGGGGGAGATAAATGAAAAAAATTTCAAAAGACGGATCAATGAATATATCATTTCTTTTGCCTTTTGTTGGGCAATGGTCACCTGAAAAAGTCTTTTTTATTTTCAAAATGACAAGGATGTATGTTGCTGAACACAAACCAAGGGACCAACTTAGCGAGAATTTACATTGTAAATTTAACACTCTAAAAGAAATCAAAAGAGTTCTTTTCTAGACATAAAAAAGAGTAGATATTTAAATTTTCAGCACTCTAGCTCTATTGGTGCGTTCTGTCTCGCGGGGGACGAACCCTATCTTGACGATGAAAGTTCTTGTTAACGATTTATATGAATACACCTTGGAGATTTTTGTTTGATATTCCGGGAAAATGTCCAAAGGGGTAAGACTCACAAAGAAAGCCGGAGAAGTCAACTTGACAAACTCTTGTGGTACAAAAAGGAAACAAGCCAGATTTTACACTGTTTCCCAGCATTGGCAGGTCTCCCAACCTGTTAATACGCCAATGGTGGTATCAATACTTAGTTCCAGAAATATACACTTCTACTTGTAACATATCAGGTAGTCCTACATGGAATGGTCATTTTTTGGCACCAGTTTATATGATTGTGATTGCGACGAATCTGAAAGCAGAAAATAATGTATTACATATCTAACCGATTATATTATATTTTTTTCTTTTGGATTTCTAACAAGTGGTTTTTCATGTCGCTTTTAATGAGATCATTCGCCAGTCTTGAACATGCTGTATTCAAAGGAAATCAGACTTCGTAAAAATACTATTCAAGCTCTCAACAACATCGATCTCGCATTTGGAAGCCTCGTCATACTGCCAACAAATTGATGAAAAGCATACAAAATTAGCAAGAAGATATCAACCATTGATGAGCGGACATGGACTCATCTCATTGCACGACAATGCCAGATCTCACGTTGGCAATCTGACAAAAACAAACTTACTGCAACTCATGAAATATTATGTCATTATACATATTTACTAGACTTGTGGCTGACGGATTATCAACTCTTTTGGCACCTTGAACTTCTTTAAGCAATAAAAAATGATGTCCATGAAGAAGCAACAGTGACAGTATTTGAACAATCTTGAGGTTCAAAAGAAGGAGGAATGAAGTCAGTACAGCCAATAGAGCTTATTTTCAGTGATAACATAGGTTTGTTAACATTTCTAAATCGTTTTTTTTTCAAAACAGCTGAATCAAGTAGGCATATAAAGGTGCGTGCGTACACACATACACACTTATGTATTTATGTACTTAAGCAACCAGGAACACTTTCTACGCTTTCTATGAAAACCAAGCAGTCTATATATTTATGAGCATGAATAGACACGTGCATACCTCAAATTATATATATATATATATACATATATATATATATATATATATATATATATATATATATATATATATATATATATATATATATACATAAATACATACATACATACATACATACATACATACATATATATATATATATGTATGTATGTATGTATGTATGTATGTATGTATGTGTGTATTTTCAATGGAAACCCAATCTTTTAACCACTGAAAGGTTCACACACACTACACACACTACTGAAGACATATTTATTGCATACTGAATAATTAATTTGTCAATTATTAATCAATTAATAAAATCTCCATATACTTTTACTCCTGTATCATTCCCAATACTTAATATATATATATATATATATATATCATTATAATATGCTTTTACACACATATATATATATATATATATATATACTTTATAAACATCCATATAACATTGATACATGCATATACGTATGAGTATACATATTCAAGCATAAGATAAAAAATTGCTTAGTCGACTGTTACACTTTTCTTTAGTCCACCAAGCAAGCTTTACGAAAGTTCGAATGGTGTTTTAAATTGAATATTGAACTCGTAGACAATTGTACAGATTGCAATTTTTTTCTTTTTTGGCAGCTGACTGTCTTTATCTAAATTTAAATTACGACGCTAAATTGTATTTGGAAGCTTTAAAAGTGAATTCAAATTTTGAAGACTTTGTCCTTTTGAAGGATTTTTTTTTCTTTTATGGACTTTCTTAGAAATGTAATTTTTCGGAAACTTCTTCTCCTCGACGTATCCTAATTTGGCACCTTTCCAGTTGCAATTAAAACTTTCTGGACTTTCCTTGAAGTTCCGGAGAAAATAATCAGAAAAAAAAGCAGTTACTGTCTTTCTCTTTTTGTTGTGTGTTGGCTGCTAAAGAGTCTAGAGTTTTTTGTTTTCATAGTCGTGTCTTAAATCCGTCTCTACGCTTCATGTTCAAAATTAAGGACTAATTACCTCTCTATTACACACCTGTACACACACATGCACACTCTCTCTCTTACAACACGTATATATATATATATATATATATATATATATATATATATATATATATATATATATATATATATATATATATGTATATATATATATAATACAATATTAAATTAGCTTTCGTTGGAAGGACAAGTCTAATTTACTTTAATGTGAGTTTTTCGCACGTGTGTAGTTTTTGTTTAGTCGAATTTGGCCTTGGAGCTGAAGACCCAAATGACAATCATAATAAAATATTCAGCTGTCTTTTCTTCACGGTACACAGGTATAAATACGAACGTGCCAGACTACCTCAGGGTCAACGCCATTCTTGCTTTTTTTCAGAAGACGATTTCTGCAAGTTTTGCATTGTATATAGAATAAACGAAATCATATCAAAATATTCATTTTTGATATAAATGTATTTTTAAAATTCCATTTAGACAAATCTTTGTTATCCATTCGTAACATTCACTTTCAATAGATATATACGTCCTTGATAGTTTGACTGATCATTTGGTCATGATTTCAAATCACGGTAGCGAAAGTATAAATTTTATATATCGAACAGACAACCAATGAAGGGCTTACTCCATTAAATTAGGTGAGGATTGTTCTTGTTCTTGTTTTTACTGGAGGAGGGGGCAAAGTCAACTCCAGCATTTGACTTGGATTAGAGTCTCATAACAAAGACAACCGATCTTCGTGACAATTTGTAGGGAATGTTTAGGCCTTTTGAAGAGCATGTTCAAGTATAGCTATTAGGAAGCTGGTCTTGGAGAGGATTCAAAGTGAGTTACCGTCTCCGTGAATATAACCAGGGGCGTAGCTGAAATGTTGGGTGTCCGGGGTGGCTTTGCTTCTTGAGGAGGCTTTCTCCAAGTTTTTGTGAGATTTCTTATCGTTCAAAGTTAGTATAAATGCAATGGTTGAACTACTATTCATAAAGCTTTTGAACGCCCACCTCCATTAAGGGACTTCACTTAATTGAGGTCCGGGGAAATTTCAGATCCCCCCTCCCCAGTCATACCCCTTGAATGTAGCTTTGGACGGAATTACTGCAGTAGTTTGTGATTAAGCCAGAGGAGGATATAGAGAATTTAGGGGTATTAAGGGGCCTCAATCCCCTTGAGGACTCCTTTCCAACATTTAGTGAGATTTTTCAGTAGAAACGCTGTGAATGAAAAAACTATACATAAAGCTTCCCTCGGTCTGGGATCGGGGGTGTCTTCAAATAACCCATCCCCTTAGCCATATCCCTGAATTAAGCTTTACTTTTTAAAAAAATAAAATACTCATTTTTTAAATGTCCTACGGCAAAGATATCTTAATAATTTCCATCAATTAGAGACTATCAACATAGTTTTCCTTCAGTTTTCAATTCGGTCTCGCTGGCTGTGTATACTCCTGATTAGAAATTTAAGACCACTTGAAAAAACTTGAAAAAATTTTAATGATGAATTTTGAACTGCTTCCGCTTAAGGTTACCAATATTACAATCTAAAGGGTTATGGAAACAAAAAATCTACCTTCCAAACATTTTATCCATTTCATTTTATAGAAATGTCAATTTCTGAATAAAATCTATCATTAAAATAAAGTTTCTTTAAAAAAATTTCAAGTGGTCTTAAAATTTTGATCAGGATTGAATGTATGTATATATGTATGTATGTATGTATGTATTTATGTATGTATGTATGCATGTATGTATGTATGTATGTATCACGCGTACAAGTTGCATTAATGGAGCTATAAGGCTGTGAATTTGAATTTTCACTCATCACGTCCCGAAAAAAAAAAAAGAAGTTTAAAAAAAAATCACCTTGAGTGGGTTTACATGGTAATGTCAGGCTAAATTGATCACTCAGTCCGCGTCCACCTAGTCTGTTAAAAAATTTAGACATTTTTGTGATCACTGCCCAACAAAAGGTTTGTGAAAAAACTCATCCATTAGTCCCCGCTTTTTCCAATTTTTTTTTGATCACCTCCAACACGGTTTGGTACTCAGAGACGCTGATTGTCTGACAGTTTCTGATAACTGATTAACAAGACCTGTTTCTTTATATTGATTGAATTTTTTATACATACTTATTCCTTTTCTTTTGACAAAGACGGATATCAGTTGCAAAGATTTTACTCTTGTTTTTAGCTGAAGCTATAAATCTTCCGGAAAAAGGTGAGTTTTATCTTAAAAGATCCTATACTTTTGTCCTCACTTTCCTTTTGATGAGCTCTGAATCAGATAGGAAAAGAGTTACAGACAGGATTGGTCAGTCACTCGAGGTAATCATTTCGAAAAACCAGGAAAGATAGGTGATCAATAGATAATTTACATCTCCCGCCACTAAAAAAAAAAGCCTGAATTAAAAAGCAACAACAAGTTGACATAAATTAAGGGATCAATTTTGCAAAAGCTTAAGGTGGAACCTTAACCCCCTCTTGAAACGGTGTTGGGGAATTTCGGGAAAAAATGATCTTAGTTTTTAAATAATTTGCCCTCAAGCCCCGTCAATGCGCCCCGGGCCCATGATACACGCATCCCCCCACCTATACATACATACGGAGAAATATACATGCATACATAGCCAGCAAAACCAAATTGGAAACTGGATGAAATCTATGTTGTCAGTTTTGGTTAATTAATATTTCAGTACAGCATGTAGGAGGTCTGCCTGGAAGAATACCAGGCCTTTCAAATACCCCCAGTGTTACGTGGCCTGAAATTTGAAGGTATTCAAAAATGAAGACAGGTTACAGATTTATAAAGGTATGGGCATATATTCTTATTTGGTACAGTTCTAGGTGGTGTCTGGAGAACAGATAGAGAGAATTATGTTCAAAATGACGGATGGGCACATGGGAGCCGTCTTATTGTGTTGTGGTCAGCGATCACCGGGAATCTGGTATATCGACGGCGGCAATTATCACCGTCCTGTAGGGGATCTACACTGACACGTTTAATGAACCCACCCACGCTTTTCGGTGTGTCCGCCCACATCCACCAATGCTTTTTCATGTATCCACCCAACTGGAGATTGTTTCGGGAAAGCGGAAGTAGCTTGTCCTTTAGAAAACACACTAATCAGATGTTTTTCATCAACACCTGTCATCGAGGTGTCCCCCCAAAACTTTTCTGGATTATCAGAGGGCACCGGATATAATATCAATCCCTCGATCTTTGCTTCCGCTGTTCAACATCTGGAACTTGTTGCACAATCTTGATGTTACTTTGTAACCAATCAGAGGTACTTGCTGCCGGTTCCTGAACAGAAATTTTCTTCTGGGGTTGATCAGCCAGCTCTGAAAAACCATTGTGAGAGCATGTGTACTGTGTGACTGGTGCATTCACCATGATTGAGCCTGTCTATTCTTCAAGACTCATGCAGAGTTTTCTCTTACAAAAAAAAAAACCGCATTATTCGTTTGTCTGTCTCATCCATCTGGAAATGTCTCCCTGTGACTTCTGGCATCTCCCAAAAGTATTTGAGACGAGAGGAGAACTGATTGTCATCCTCGAAGAGGACTATGAAAACTGTTTTAAAAAAGATGAAAAAAAACAAACTGTGATGAAACCAGACGTCCCCAGGAAGCAACTTGAAGGGGCCACCATTGCCTCAAGCACGCATTTTCCTATGGTATTAAGTGTCTTACAAACTCAGGTTTTTGTCGTATACCATGCATTCACGAATTCTGTAAAATGAAAAAAAAATAGTAACCTCACGCAGGATGTGGCTTCAGCCATACCTGGTTGGGTACCACCAATTACATTACTACTTACTCGTCTGTTTGCAATATGTGGGTTTAAAACGGTGAAGTCTACTTTCAAAAGAGTCCTGCAAAGACTGGATGCTTTGCAAATGCACCATCATCATCATCAGTCTGTTAGCACCTGTCGTTGGACATAGAACTTACCAAATATTCACCAGGCCTCTCTATCATGGGCATCGTGTGGCCAGTACTCTCAAAATCCATGTAGCTCGTCGAGCAATCTCACTTTTTGTCCACCACTGACTTCCATTTGATCTCTGGGGATCCACGTTGTGAGTTGTCATGCCTACCAGTTATCTGCCATGCTTGAAACATGTCCATCCCATTGCCATTTGAGTTTTCTAACAGTTTCTATGATGTTCCGGACTCCTATCTTATCTCTAATATACTATGTTGTCTTAAGACCTTTCCATGTGAGGTAGGGCATTATTCTCTCATGTCTATGTTGCATGGTTCTCAGTTTGAGGGCCAAACTTCTGATTTGGTCCATATTTCTGCATATGTGACTATAAAATACATTGGTTGTATACTCTCCTTTTTAGGACTAGTGGGATATTTTGCAAATGTTTAAGACCATAAAATCAGTTGACAGAAAAGTCCTGCACATTAAAAAATGGACTACTACTCCCATGTACGCAATGTTTTTTAGGGTGTTGCTAATTATATTAACCCGCCCCCCAACAATCAGAATTGATCTAAGAAGATTAATCCCAGTCAATACAGTGTTCACTGCTTGAACGCAAACGCGAGGTTAGTAAACAGTTTGATTATTAACTGACGCAGAAAAAAGCAAACAAATACGCTAGCAATCATCATCATCATCATCCTCCTCCTCCTCCTCCTCCTCCTCCTCATCATCATCATTATTCTTTTAATGTCCTTCATTGGACATAGACGATCCCCAGAATTCGCCACAATTCTCTATCATGGGTGTAGCAGAGCCAGTATTTTCTAAATTTGTCCAGTCCATCTCTCTATCTTGTATTTTGTTGGCCTCTGTTTTGCATGTGATCCCTGGGTACCCATGTGTCCGCCATTCTTGCAACATGACCAGTCAATTGCCATTCAATTTTTCTAATAGATTCTATAATGTCTCTGTCTCCCATTTTCTTCCTTATATACTGTGCTGTCTTGTAATCTTTCCTTGTGAGGTTGAGCATGATTCTCTCGTGTGTTCGTTGCATGCTTCTCAGTTTGCAGGCCAGTCTCTTGGTTAGGTTCCATGTTTCAACTCCATAAATGACTGTTGGGAGGATGCATTTGTTGTATACTCTTCTTTTTAGAATTATTGGGATCGACTTGTTTTAATAAGTTTTAATTCTTAAATGAATTAAAAGAAGAAAACACTGGAGTTTTCTGCTGACACGAAGTTGTTTGAAGAGATCTACCGTGATAAGGATCAGGAGAAAGTAAGAATAAAAGGAAGGTCACTTATTTGATGCAAGATAGAGTCTTAGAATGTCTGTCAGTTTTGGTCATCTGAATTATATCAAATTGAATTAAACTATAATGTTATCTTCGGAAGTCCGGCCTAAGTACTTCAAGAGTGCTTAACTTAGTTAAGATGTATTCTTTGAGATGAAAGAAGAACGGATTACTTTTTATATATAAAGATGTGTGCGTAAAAAGTAAGTGTGTAAAGCTATAAAAAAAACAATCCTAAGGAGAGTGTGAAAAAACGAACTCATCTCGAGGCCCTCAGAACAGAGAGAAGTAGAAAGTTTCACCGCCAAAGTTCAAATACCGTAAAGATAACAATCGGTTATCATATTGGTAGGTCTGCCTGACGTCAAAGAGGAAGCGACAAAGAATTTACCATTGATAAATAGATTTTCAACTGTGTTAGGAATAGCAGGTAGATCCCTGCCAAGGGCAGATAACTCCATATATGTGTGATTCTTTTTATTGCTATAAAGGTGGGCACTACAGTTTTGTTTGATTAAGTTGCTTCTGATATGTTAAAGCAATAAAATAAGCTGAAAAGATAGTTGTTCCTTTACGTTGGCTACAACATTAACTGTTCACGTCAAAGCACCACGTATCACGTTACCACTTACACAGTTCTCGATTGAAATATATGGAATGGATTTAGGGACAACAAACATCCAAACCTGCTTCACTTTCATCCTGTGCAGTTTTTTTATCCGTAGCTGGGGGGACGGGGCGGAATGCAGAAGTAATAATCCCTCCCAAAAAAGCATAATCACAAAATTAACACACACTCCCTTTGCTAGAGTTTGAGCTAAGCTCGCTGGATCCATTCCTTGTGCAATTAACTGCTTGGCTGCGCTGCACCTACAACAAATCCTATCAAACTGGTTGATCTGATATTCGATCATTCTGGGTTAGGCAAGCTTTCGGCAAACTTCAAGAACAAGAAAACCCCACCCAGTGCTAAAAAGAAAGGTCCACAGCCAGTGCATCTTCCCGATAGTCTCGTATGGTGGTGGCATACGAGACATAATCAAAAAATTAACCCTTAAACAGTTTAGCCATGCGAATTGCACGAGAGAATCATATTCAACATCATATGGAGAGATCACAAGATATATTAGAGGAGAAACAGGAGTCCAAGATATCATTGAATCAATAAGAAAAATCAAAAGGCAATGGGCTGGTCATTTTGCAGGAATGACATACAACCGATGGACATTACGACTCACAACGTAGTTCCCCAGAGATCACAGATGAAATCAAGGCCAGCAATACATAGGATGATGTTACAAACTAAATGAGTTAAGAAAGCACTGACTCTGTGACTCCGTGACACCTATGTTGGAAAACTCTGGCGAATCTTGGGGAAAGTCTGTGTCTAACAACGGACGATTAAAAGCTGCTGCTGCCACTGATAATGAACAAATGTTTCCGATCAGCAAAACACGCCAGTTAGAATTACAGTCAAAATAAACCATGATTGAAAAATATTTAATAAGATTAGTTGATACGGGGTCAAAATCCACGTCAACTTCTATTCTAACTTAAGAGGATTACTGCAAACTTTGTATTGTACATAATAATTAAGAATTACAAAGATCTCTCTCTGTCTCTCTTTCTCTGTCTCTGTCCTTGTCTGTCTGTCTGTCTGTCTGTCTCCCTCTCTCTCTCTCTCTCTCTCTCTCTCTATATATATATATATATATATATATATATATATATATGTATATGTAAATGTATATACAACGATAAATTATGAAAATTGAAATATCTTATATTTTATTTCCCTTTGTTTCAGTGTTCACAGACAGAAAAACACAATAAAAGCATTCACAGATTTTTCCAAATGCTTACAAAAGTGGGTCAAATTTGTGTACTGTTTTTATTGATGTATTCTTGCTGTCTAGGCCATTTTAACATCCTGATTGATAAACTGTCAATATGCAACAATCGTTTGTAGACCTGAGCAAACGTTTACAAATTTACTTTTTATCGTCAGAAATCAGTTCAGCAAGAACCAGAGAAAATTCATCTCTTATAGAAACTTCGTCATAACAGCTGATACAGCCTTGAAATGTTTTGTTTGTATAAATGTGTATATTTATTGGAATGAAATAAATCCGTTGGTATCTGTATAATACATTTTGTTAATAAGTGTTGTCAATTCATCTCAGTCAGTAAGCCAGCTTTCTAACAATCAGATGGTTGTGAGTTCGAACCTAGTTAGGGGATGTGAATTTTGTGTACTGGTTTACACCCCTCATTTTAGTAAGGATTGTTCTTGTAGGGGTTGAGAAATTAAGTCAACTCTAGTTCGGGAGTTTGGCAATATTCTTTCAACAATCAATAACCTCTGGATTGTTTGAACGGGATAGAATTAGGAATTACGTTATTACATCTTATCATAGATAAAAAAAATAGGTAATTAAAGAAAAATGTATAATTATTGATTAATTAAGAATGCCAAGATTGGTTGTTTCAGGATCAAACTCCACTCTGAAGGCAAATATTCCATCTACAGAGCCGAATTGAAAAAGAAAATATTTTCCCACTCGTTGAGGAGAGTGTGTGCTCATAATTTTGACTTTTTAGTATCGACAGTTCGGGCTGAGATGAGTAGAGATAAAAAAGAAAAAAAAATTAGTATAATAAAGATCAAAACAAGGAAGAAAGGTTGTAAATTTCTAATAAAATAAATCTATTAATAAATAGTTCAATTTAATGTCAATAACTAGTCATTTCTCTTTGTCTAATTCTCTTGCACATTCTCTCTCTCTTTCCCCCCCGTCTCTATCTTCCTTTCATTCTTTTTACCCTTCGTTAATTTATGACATAAGTAAAAAAATTGTTCTTCTCTTTCCCCTTCTCTCTCCATCCATCATTTGAATTTTACAACCTTTTTACTATCAAGTCTTTACTGGAAGTCTGAACTTGTTATTATTTTAGATTAGGAAAATGAGGACAACCCAGTGAGAGTTCAACAATAATGGACCTGAATTTCCTTTATGTAATGGAGAAATGTAGCTCTCATCCCATCTGGGAATTTTCAAGATAATTTTCGCCATTTACAGTGGGAAATGCTAAGTATTGGCTTAAAGAAAGACCTCAGATTCACATATAGAAGAGAAAGCATATCAGGAATTTATAAATATATAGCTAGAGATGACCATTCCTATTGATTTGTGACCATATGTGAGAATTCCCAGAAGCAAAGTCCCTCCTTCATTCCAATATTCGATTCACCTTAAGGGCCACAATTATGACCACCACAAGTGTTCATTTTCCTACAATTATTCTGGTCGCAAGGCCAAATTCAGAAACACACTAACCCCAGCCCACTGTCATCGGGGCTTACTAAGAAAACATATTTTTGCTGCTGGACAGACCATGTTTCCACAAGTTACAGGACTCATGGACAAAAAAATCTCTTCCATTTCAACGGGGGAGATAAAGTAAATATTTGTCATCTACAGAAGTGAAGACAGTATTTTTGCTCAAAACAAAGGCTTTATGTTCATATATATTACGAGGGAATTTTTCTGCCATTTTATTGGCAAAAAGTGAATCTTATATCTCGTCAATACAAAACTAAATAAAATAATGGGATTTCGAATATTTTTCAAGACAAATAAAACAATGAAATTCAAATTCTTTCATATACTCTTACAATCGAATTATCAGCTGAACACTCCATAACAGTTAATGAGTGAACAACTGTAGCGTCAAAATTTGAAGTCATGTAAAAATTTCCATTGAGGTATACATATGGTCTGAATAAATTCTATTTAGGACATATGTTGCATTCCCAACCTGAAATCATCTAAAATAGGGTAAGAAAAACATCTAAAGTTCCAGAGAATATCAATAAACTCATAGAAATAAGGCCTAGAACTTTTTTTTACCAAAAATAAAAAAGCATTCCTAGAAAAGGTCAAATGGAGTACTGCTGCCAGTTTTCAAGTCCGTATACGTACCATACAAAACATCCGAATAGATGATTGTTTTAGAAAAGAATCCAATCTTACTTTTCAATCTAATAAAAACAAGAATCATAAGTTCAATCATAGTTGTAGTAGAAAAAGTAAGAAATCTTTATTTCAGTCAACTGATAGTCATGCTTGTAAAATATCCTGCAAGTCTTATTTTCAATACAAATTGTATGTAACCATTTTTATCGTTTCAAGGTCATTACTGGATTAGGGGTCATCTTTGTTTCTTTTGAAATACAAAAGAAAATTCTACCGTGGCATCATTAGCAGTTGGTAAAAAATGATCAAAATGTTCTCTTAATGGCGAAACATTCTCTTATTGACATCATACAGTTTGATAAAACCTTATTTTTCTTCTTTCTGTGTGGACCAACCGACAGATAGACTGACTGACCGACCAACTTGAAAAAACTTGAGCAAGGGATTTAAGGGAAAAAATGGCAGAAATTTCTCTTGGCTTCTCTCCCCAAATCAATGCTTTGGTCAGCCATTCTCAATCTTATTTCAGTCGTGAAGGAGCCAATATAGGTTCCAGGACCCCCTGCCGAACAAAGATACAGTAGGAGCAAGTCGACAGAAATCCATTTATCAGAAAGTGTCAACCAGAACTGCCTGTAAAACAGTCAACATACGTTTCTTTCAGTTTTCAAGTTAGTCTGACTGACTATATGTGTGCGTGTGTGAGTGACACATACAGGTTAATGAAGTTAGAGGTATGGAAATTTACACATTTATCCTCTAATATGTCAAGATAAAACGTTTTTTGTCGAGTTGTCTACAGTTTTCAATTCAATACAAAATTATGTTCAATTTTCCAGTTTTTTTAATTGATTACCCCCAACATAACCTTTTTCCAAAAAATGATTTTTTATGTTTTTTGCTGTTATTATCTAAGTTTTTGACTCTTCTTAAATGTGTCAGAGCAACTCCAAAAGGGCAATGATCTCACTCCAGCTGAAAATAGGATAGACATACTTAGGATTCGCTACTTATTAATTGATCTCGTTTTACGAACGAATCACGTTCTTGTACGATCACCGACGTTGAGTCTGGTCAGTACCTAAAAGGTGACCACTGTGAGATACCATGTGCCATAAGCAGTTAAAAATCATGCAGAGAGTCTAATGTGGTTATCCTGTTAATCATCATTGGAGGAGACCTATCTCTACATTTCGATCAATAAAGCAAGCCAAAGACCCCAGTCTCCCTCGGTGTCCTCTGATTGGCCTGGCAGCAAGCTAAAAAATAGGTGAATGAGCTCAGCGAAAAAAGTCAGACAGGCTATGTTTCCCAATTTGTTTCTCTCGGGAGAGAAAACTTATAATATAATGGGAAAATCTGATGACATTTTTTGTCCTCGGGGAACGAAAATCCGATATTCGAAACCGTCAACCAATATTTCAGTTTTCAAGTTGGTCTGGCTGGCTGGCTATGTATGCACCACACGTAAAGACCTCACCGATGGAACTAGAGGGCTGAAAATTCAATCATTTTCTCCTTATCATGTTGACAAAAAACTTTTTTTTTTGATCTCTCATTAATTGGTTAGTAGGGGGGTTCAATTTGCATTTTATGCTAAACGGGTGACTGTTTTTGAAAAGAATTAGTGATCACTGCACAGCAATAGGCGAGAGAATTAACTTATTGATTGATAATTTTTTTTTCAATTTTTTAATTGATCATCCATCCCAACACGACTTGCAGTTAAGATATGATGGTAATGTGACGGTTTCTATCTAGTGACTAATCAGACCTGTTTTGTCTACTTTCTTTTTCTTCATATTCTTTTATTTACTGTCTCTTTCTCTTTGTTGACAAGAATTGAAAACTCAATTTACAATTGATCGAATGCAATTGTCACTTTACAAATAGTTTGATCTTTTGCCTGTTGTCAAAGACAGGCGAAGGGTCGGTTTCAAGGGGAAATGTCCCCATAGAAGAATACACGAACACATAGAACAATTTACACACACACACACACACACACACAAACACACACACACACACACACACACACACACAGACACAGAGACTCACACACAGAGACACAGACACACACACACAGACTTACACACAGACACACATGCACACACACAAACAGACACACACACACACACACACACACACACACATATATATATATATATGTATATTTATCCATATATGCACGTATATGTGTGGGTCATTATACATGTAAGTGTGTCTGTATACGTGTTTGAGTATATATATATATATATATATATATATATATATATATATATACATATATGTATATATATATATATATACACACACACACATATATATATATACATATATATATACATATATATATATATATTTACACACACACACATATATATATATATACATATATATATACATATATATATACATATATATATATATATATATATATACATATATATATATATATATATATATGGTTAAAGATGTATGAAGAAATTTTCCAATTAGATAACTTTTGGGGGATGAAGTACTGCAGTACAGACACACAGACACACACGGACACACACACACACACACACACACACACACACACACACATATATATATATATATATATATATATATATATATATATATATAGTAAAAAAATTATAAAGATTATTAGTAAATTGCATAATCTTTAGGATATTCAATAATATCTCCATTTAACACCCCCCGCCAACTATGTATAGAATATATCATTTGCTAGCTTGTTGGTTCAGTATTATCGACCCTGACAACGATTTACAAATAAACCGTTTAAAAAATCACGTTAGACTCTCTACCAGAGAGTTTACTCTGTACAATTAACAAACAAGGGAATAGTACTAGTGGAACAAATACCCCTAACAAAATTAAGGAACCTCCTCCCCCGCCAGCAAAAAGATAACAGAGACCAACCTTTAACACGTACAACAAATGCAATCAAGAACTATTCCTTAGAATATATCAAAATATAAATCAACTCAGGTAAAAAAAAAACTTCACAAAGAAACAAAACTAAATAGAAGTGACCGCTTACCAAAGATTGGGATAAAATTCTAACGTTGGCTATTTTTAAAAAAAGTTCTCACTGTAAAAGTAAAAGTACTCTCAAAATGTAACGAGAAATATATCATTTGCAATATACTTATTGACAGAAAAATCTTATTTACTTAAACACTTGTCCAAACCTTTTGAGATGAAAAGAAACCTAATATGTAACCCCCAAAAAGTTATCTATGTAATTGAATGTGCAAATTGTAAAGAGAATTATAACGGAGAATTCAAAAGACGGATACTGAATGACGTAGACAAGAGATCATGGACATGGCTTTGCGAAAGAAACCTGAAGATAGAGATAGAATTGTTCGTCGTGACAGCCCAAAACAAATACGCTAGAACAAATTATATCAAGGCAAAAATGGACAGAACCCAAACAAACAGCAAATACCGTCTATGCAAAGAAAGAAATGAGACTGTAAATCATATAACCAGTGAATTTTGTCAACGAGCTCAGAAAGGCTATAAGAACAGACATGATAGGGTAGCGAGAGAGATACACTGAGAACTGGTCTAATGAATGGGATTCAACCAGTGGTACCAGTTCAAACTGGTGATAGCCCTGGAAAATGGAAGCCATAAATTACTCTGATACTTTGACGTACAAACTGACCATCCATTCAAAGCAAGAAGACTGGACCGGGTAATCGTAGACAAAAAAAGGAGAATCTGCCAAATAATAGACGTAGCCGTACCTGCAGATCACAGAGTAAATGGGAAAGAGGGTGAAGGGGTAGGAAAATACCAGGACTTGACGAGGAAATTGAAAGGGGTGTGGAACAAGGAGGTCAGGGTAGTACCAGTAATAGTACGTACACACTTGTACCAAAGACATTGAAAACGAGATTGGAGGAACTTGGGATAAGAAGAGGGATTGAAACTATGCGGACCACAGCATCACTGGGAACTGCACGAATACTGAGGAGAGTGCTGGAAATATGAGATCTACCACTAACAGCTGTTAGCAATGGCGTAAAAGCGAAGAAAAATGCATGGTGGTGGCGGTGCAAACCACAGCGCTAGTGTGATAGGTGAGGAATGAAAGAATGAGAGAAGGGCTGGAGACCTGAGGAGACGTAGTGTCACTCGGCTCGAAGCGACAACCAACAGGCAACTGACACTAAAGCATTATCCACAGCTCTGCTCTGGACTATGAGAACGTGTAGAGGAGGGCTGGAGACTTGCTGTCGCTTAGCCCCAAGCAGTCACCACATGGCAACTGGTTTGAAAATTCAAATAATGATAACAATAATAATAAGTCATAACATCGTTACCTGCCCTAAGTTTCAAGTTGAAAAAAAAACTCAGTGTGCAACAAATACTATTTGATAAAGGGAAAAAATGATAATAATAATGGTGTGATTCTCTTCGCTCACCGTCTGAAACACTGAAATCTTCTATTCAAGGATGCTTCTGCTGCTAGTGGCATTTTTCTTCTCAAGCCTAAAAGGGAAATGATCACAGGAAAAAGGAGAACCCTCCCACACACACACAAAAAGGAGAAAATGAACTTGAAATGAGTGACAAATCTTCTCTTCAGAACAAAGGAGCAAAACAGGTCTTGGAAGTCACTCAATAGAAACCGTCATGTAACCAACACGTTTTGGCAGCATGCTGTGCTCGGAGTGATCAATAGGAAAATTTGCAAATGAATAGATTATCGATGATAAATTACTTCTCTCACCATTGTTGAGCTATGATCAATAAAAGAGTCAGAATTTTCACAAAAATAAGCAAAAAGATACAAGCATAAAATAGAGTTGGAAATCTATTTAGCAAAGACTGCCCCCAACTAAAGCTTTTAGGGGGTGGGGTCCAAACCAAATGCAAAAAAATTCAACTCATTTGGTAAGGTCTACGCGTGATACATACAAATATACATATATAGCCAGCCAGTCGCACCAACTTGAACACTGGAGAAACCCTATTTCGACAGTTCTGATGACAGTCGTGGTTGGCGATTTCTAACGAGCAAAGAAACGCTCATCACTTAGCATTCAAAGCATGACAGTTGATATGCACTTGAACAAACTTCGGCTTTTTTTCCCCCGAGTACGAAAACACGTGTCCCCTGGGGGCACGTGTCACCCGTGGCTGAGAAAAACTAAAAATCATTTTCTCGCTGAGATGTCATGAAATTATCTGAAGGCAAAATAATTTTGGACGACGGGAAAAGACGATCTATCTCAATTTATTAATAGTTTCTTTGTTTTTATCAGTCTTCTCATAATCTCTCTTTCTCTCTATCAATGTATCTATTAGTTTCTGTTCCTTCCTTCCTTCTTTCCTTCCTATCTATCTATCTATCTATCTATCTATCTATCTATCCATCTATCCATCTATCTATCTATCTATCTATCTCAGGTTGATCAAATGTATGTATGTATGTATGTATGTATCTATCTATCTATCTATCTATCTATCAATCTATCTATCTATTTCACTCCGTTCACATGTATGTACGTATATATCTATATCAGTCAGTTCATAAATATGTATGTATGTTTGTATGTATGTCAGTATATACATATATATATATATGTATACTTATATATATATATATATATATATATATATATATATATATGTATGTATCTATGTATGTATTATGTATGTATCTATCTATCCATGTATGTACGTATGTATGTATGTATGTATGTATGTATCTTTCTATCTATCTATCTATCAACTCACTTTTATTGTTATCAATCTATTCATATGTACGTTTGACTGAAGTCCTTACAGATTGCTCTTCATTAAAATCTCTCCATTGATGTTTGAAACAAACGCATTTTCTCTCGTAAATAAAAAAAAAAATACTTTTGTGTAGTCTGACAGAAGTCATGACGGACTCAGCAGGAATTGAACCTCTCTACACTAGCTCATAGGAATCAAACGTAGAATCTGGAACCGGTTAAAAGCACACATTTCCAGTTTACATCGTAATTAAAATGAAATCTAACTCAACATCACAGTCAGTAATTGAACGGTCGTATCGTTTAGATTTGAAGTAACGTAAAAAAGAACAATAGCAGAATAAATATTGTCAGAATAAATACTATTCGTGATATGGCAGGCAGTTCCCGTCGGAAAACATCCAAAATAAAAGAGAAAACATCTAGGTTGTTGCTCTTATTAATAAACCCGTCAAAATAAAACCCAAAAGAGATTTTAAAAAACAAACAAAAACAAAACAAAGGCAAATACAAAAAACGATTGAACCTTTTGCCAACTTTGATGGCTATGGTTGTTCAATTCAATCAAATAAGGATGAAATGTGATACTATTTCTTTGCAATATCCTTTCATGTAGTTAAAAGGGTATGAATTATACATTTGATTCTTGTTTTGATCAAATTAATTAAAATTTTGATTGCGGTGTAATCTTACGATTTGAACTATTGGCCTAAGGCAATTTCGGGGTATGGATTTTACGTTTGATCCCTAATTGGTTTGCCTTACGAGCTCATCAGTAATCCCTTTACGATCGGCTCCCATCTCCCATGATTTGAATTAGTTTCCTCAAATGCAAGTTATAGATAACAGTCAGGTGTTTGGATTGGAAATTTTGAAGCTATCCAGTTCATGATATTTCTAAGATTACCAAAACAATGGTTCATCTTTTGAACACGACATTCAAGACTCTGTACACTACGGTCTTCTTCAGGTAAGTGCCGTGAGTGGTGATAGTTCGAAAAGCCGGGGCAGGAATTCGTTGTCGAAGTGTAAGAACGGAAGGTCCCCGTTCAGCTTCGGGTGAAAGCAATCGCTATGTCAAAACAACGTTGTTGGCAGTTTTTCATGGATGCATTGGCTGTATTTTCTTGTAGGGGTTATTGGGATCTTCTTATTTTTGAAGGTTGAGCCTGCTCTACTAAAGGCTTTTCATCCTAGTGTGATTCTTCGCTTGATTTCTTCTTCTTTTGAGGGTCTCTTGGAGATTCGTTTTCCTAGGTAGATGTAGTGATCTACTTTCTCTAGTTCTGTGTCTTCGATTTTGATATTAGTGTTTTTTTCTCTGATGTGGTTGTATTATCGATCCAAGAAAAACATCCATGTCTCCAATGATCTCGTGTCCGTTTTGAAATTTTTGGAACCAACGTGACCGCACAAATATAGCGGTTGTTGCACCGCCAAACTCACTGAATTTAGCACTAAAAGCGCTAAACTGGCAACACTGATACCAAACACTGGCACTGAAGGGAATACTTCATCAGTCACTAGGCTTGTTGTCCAAAGTAATGACCCATCTACCGAAATCAGCCCATTGTTTCAGGGTATTTTTTTTTCAGGATGAGCGTTATAGAAGGGTCGGTCTCTGCCGAGCTTGTTAATGCTCAGCTCCCTCCATTTTCTGGCCTTTCCTTCGGGATCGAAGTGTAGTATCTGTTCCACAGCATAGCCTGAGGAGTCGGTACTGACATTTGCCCGTCGAATGGGCCGGAGATTTTGTGTGGGTTGACATCAAAGCCCGAGTGCACCGGTGCAAAACGTTAGCCAATGACGTTTTATTGAGGCTGCGCTTTGCTACGCGCATTGAGGGCTTTTAGACTCGTCCTTTGGCTCCCTTATTACTACACGGCCCAGCTGCGGGGGATCCGTTACCCCGGGGCAGCACAGCTCCATTGCACTTAAAGGAGCAGGTCCCCTGGTGGACGCTTTCGTGATGGAGGTTGTCTAGCCTCTACAGTGCGCTTGGCAACCGTAGCCCGTCGGCTGGAGCCATTTTTTGGAAGGGTTGCTCCTATTTCTTCCCACGTTAAGCCCGACCTTGTGTCAACTATTGCTGTGGTGGGACAGTGATTAAATAGATGCCGAGCTTGTTAACTCCACATCGTTCATACCTCATCTGAGGGGTCGGCAAACTACGGCTCGTGGCCACATTCAGCCCATGGCCATATGCCATCCTTATTCACTAACTTCATTGATCATGTGACGCAGTATACAATAATTAAAAAAAAGATCTCTTGATTTATAAAAAAAAAAAGAATTAGGTTTCAAAAAACAGAAGAGAAGTCTCAATTTTGCAGCAACCTCAACTGAATTGATTCATAGCGTACCCCGGCTGTACTGTCGATGTACACGAAAATCTAAACTATAATTAAATGATATTTTGCTCCTAGAAAAGTTCACATTGATCGATAATACATGGAAATTAATGTACGCACAGTACTTGTTTGAACAGTTATTCTTATTTTAGTTGGTTGTATTTGAGAGTTAAGAACAGTAATATTGCACAAAAAGAACTAACATTTTCGTTATCAA